>LFLW010540997.1:0-14697 GCA_001262575.1 Conus tribblei | reverse complement strand
TCACTTGTATGGTATGGTAACGTATGATTAGAAGTAAATAGACTACCTGGTAAAACAACTCTTCATATGATGTCAGTCTTGTATCAACAAGTTTCCCCACTTCTTTCCTTGTGGTACATGCTTCTTAGTTTACAGCACAAATCTTCCATGATTAACTTAGAAACTCCCACTGCCTGTGATCTTGCCCAGAGGTAAGAATACCACCAACGGTGTATCTGTCATGCAAAGACGAATATCAAGTCAGCATTGGCATGATCATGAGATCCCTCCAAGCCAACTGTGGACCAAACATATGACAACTGGTTGTTAGCAATATAGGACACTTCCATAAGCTTGGATCAGAGATTTTTTCCCCCCCATTTTGACTTCCAGAATAACACCAACTCTGTCAGGAATTTCCCCGTAAAAGTCAACTTGAAGCACACGGGAGTTTACACTGAATGGCTATAAACTGTAAATTATATCTTTTTTAATTTTATATCTTTTTTCCTCTTTTTTGTTCCGACTATTTTTTTCCAAGAACGTGAAGCAAAACAAAAGGCAACCACGCCCAATAAATCCTGTAGCAATCCAAGGGTTGGCAGACCCTTTCTTCCCCGCTCAGTTCTCTTTTGTTCACTTTCTAGAAAGCAGAAGTAACAAAAATCTGCAAAAACAACCACCTGCACATTCAATAACACAAAACAAATGGTCCTCACCTGGTGTAAAGATACCTCAAATGGGACCAGTCTGCTAGACTTGCACACACACACAATATCAAATGTTGAGACAAAAATCAAAGAGATATCTAAACTTCACTATATCACCTAGATGGCCAATCTAATAAAGAACATAATCAATAAACCAGTCCCATCAAGTACCAAAGAAAACTGAACAACCTGGTCTGTGTAGCTGGGATCGACATATTCACAGAAGGCAAAACCCTTGGACAGTCCCGTGGCATTGTCCCGAACCAAGTTGAAGGCCTTTAGGGGACCGAATGAAAGCAGGAGCTCCTTCAGCTGCACATAGAGAACAGATGTCAACACCAACACGCATTAACCAGACTGTATAGCAGAACAAAACTGGTCCGACTTTTCATATCTAGTTCTACAGAATTGTTTTAATTTCCTAGATATCCATAAAATAAACTTAACATTCTTCTTTTTGTTGCGCATATCCCAACACCCCTTTCCCTTCCCTACCTGTAAATCTGAACTAATTTTAAACTCTTTGCCTTCCCCATCTTCTTCACAAGTAAAAAGATCATAGTTTAAAATAAAGATCCAACTTGCATGCTGTATCTGAAAGCCCTTGTCCATTTAGTATATGTAGCAGTAAAGTATCACATTTTCAGTTGAATTAGCAATTATCGTGAAACAACATTCCAGTAAAAACTGACAAAAATGCTGAATAACTAACATCACTACAAGATTATGTTAATAATGGTATTTATTTTCATCAGAACGGACAAAAAACAAACTAACAAACACACACAGAAACAGAGAATCTTTCAGCTACTTGAATGATCACTCACCATGTCCAAGGACTGGATGAAAGATGAAGCTATGCTAGCACAAGTTATATGATGTGCACAGAGCGCTTATAATTCAGAAAATTCCATTGTTCCAGGTTCATGTGTACTGAACAGTGTGTATGGACTACACACTTTATCAAAAGAAATACTACAATAATAATTACGTTACATTACCAGAGTATGATGTGTTGAAGACAATGAAGAAGACAAAAATACACAAAACCCTATCAATGAAAATATCAGAACAGAAGCGGTGGAACTTGCCTGTGTCTTGGTTGGGCACATAAAACAGTTTGTTGCAAATAGGAAGGTATGCAAGCGATGGGGTTTTCAACCTCTCCCCCTAAGCTAAGGAACAAAATGGGGAAGAAAGAAGAAAAACTGTGAGTCTCGAACTGGATTTATTACATCAACCACTGTAACACATTTCATGGACAAGAAATATAATTACAAAAACAAACCAAGCAGTGCTGATAAACACTCCTGAAAAAATCCCTTCTTTTTGAAAAATCACCATCATGAATGCCTTCACTGCTCTTTTTGAGAGTTCTACTTTTTTTTCAATATCATCAACACTGCTTTTTTCTCTCTCAATCTGCATACCTTGCTGAAAGAATCAAGCATTTTCAATCCCTTGTGGCATAAAACATCACTGTAAGCCTCTGTCAAGCATTTTCACAAACTGAACAAATCCGTTTCTCCCAACCATTAAGTTTCTTCATGAATACCAAATTCAACCTGTTAGGTTTCCTTGTACTCTGTTTGCTGGCAGATGGATGAAGGCAACAGAGTTCTTTACCACTGGCTGTTCCTGTTTAAACATAAACACTGCATGTGCCTGTCATATGACCCTGGAAAGAAAATCCCCACAACGATCCATGCTGCAAAAGAATCCTGCAAACCTAATGAAATCTTTGGGCTCTGAAATAGGCTTCTGTCTCTATGCAAATGTTTTTCTCTGCTTATATTTGTATGAAGATCTTATCAATATTATCTTGACTGGTTAGCTTCAGTGATCAATTTTACCTTCAATTCAGCAAAGAATCAATCTTCCCCTGCGTTAATTACTGTTAAGGCTCAGTTACAAAATAGTTTCATTTTGTCCCCCCCTCCTGCCTTGTAGAAACACTGAACAGAATGGCTTTTAAATGAATATTTAAAAAATCTTCACCATAATTATATTGTCTGTAGGAAGGGGAACTGACAACCCATCCAATGCATTTAGATGAAAAAAAACAAAGAATGCATTCAAAAGCGAATTTCAAACTGAAAGGAAAAGCTTCCAAGAAGCTACAACACTGTGATCTTTCCTATGAGCTGTGCCCATCTCCTGCTTGTTGTTTTCTTCTTAGGGCCTACTGGGACTTATCCAAGAAATTGGTCAGCTAAGAGAGAAAATAAGCACAGCACAAACTTTTTGTATGTTTTCTACTCCTGTGTCAGTTCTTTCACATGTTTTCCATGGTCCCTGAATTCTGACAGTCCAGTAAGCTGAAGTCGTAACTACCACAACAGAACGAGTCCTGAAAAAATACAGAGACAGAAGAGGTGGGGGAGATCTTGTGCGGTTGATAGTGCGCCCAGTCATCATTGCCTGTTCCTGTTTAAATATTGCAACAACCAAGACACTGCAGACCCTGAAAAAATGGAGAAAGAGGTGCTGTCCTGACAGCGCTGCAACCAGAGCAAACATACACACACACACACACACTGTCTGGACTCCACATGGCATCTCAAGCAAGAGATATAAATTCACACCCACTCCCACTCCCACCCCCCCACTTTCCCACCCTCCACCCTGTGTGCCAGACAAAGGAAGGATGAGTCCAGCATGGCAGCTGTGTGGCTGCCAGACCTACGTACTTGATCCTCCTGCAGATAGCTGGGCACACCACCAACAAAGATCTTGTGAGCTGAATCCTGCACAACTGTGGACACCACACCTGCAACAGACCCTTCACTTCACACATGCGATCCCAGGGGTCATTTGTATCCCATGTTTATGTAACGAGACACAGCCAACACATGTTACTAAACGCTGAAAGAACAAATACATTTACGAAGGAAAATGAAAACAACAATATTTAATCGAACAGAACAGGCAAACTGGTAACACATTTCCAAATGACCAGGCAATATATGACCCGAACAGAGTTTATGGTTTTCATCACCAGATATCCTAGAAAAGATAAAAAGTTTAAACCTTGCCAAAGGGAGGGCAATTTGTCAAAATAAATGCTCAAATCAGTTGCTTCATACAGCCCTATGTATCATACACTATTCAGACAATCAAATGATGATGACAGTTAAAATGAGGTGAGACACTACACTGGTAACGCTGCACAAGCATATGCACTGTCATATCTGTTTCTAAGAAAGTCAGAAAGAAGGAAACAAGAAGGAAACTGAAAGGGGCTGGAGAAGACACAGTATATATGAAACCCAGAGAATGAGCACTCATAAAAGAGAGAAACAGAGAGAGAGAGAGAGTTATGTTCAATATCAACGTCTAATAATCTGCCATCTGACTGCAGAAATTTTGTCATCAGAGCGGCAAGCATGTGTTCAGGATCTCCAAAAAGCTTTCGTGCAATGATCCATGCTGAAAAAAAAAAAAAAGATCCTGCAAACCTGATGAATCATTCAGATAAAACAATGATGCTTGAAACAAGCTTGACAATCAAACTGCAATGCTCCTCCTTAGTTTCTTCTTCTCTGTATCACATTGTCTTGATCTTTCCTATCATTTTCCATAATGATAGGCTTCCTCCCTCATTCTTTCCTTAATTTCTCAACTTTCACTTTCTTGGTATTAACAGGATTTTTGTATAACTGTTTATAGAAAAAGTTTAGAAAAGAAATTAAGAAAACTCTCCTAAAAAGCATGGAAAAATGAAATGACATCTTAGCTGTTTGACTGCTGTTTTATCTTTTTTTTCCCTCCGTTTTATCAAACAGTGATACAAAGTAAGAAGCATCAAACTAAACTACCTGTACACTAAACATATATTCAAATCATCTACTCCATCTGTTGTTGTTTATTAATAAAGTTAATTAATCATTAACACCAGCGATGATAAAAAAATTCTATGAATGTAATTGTTTGACCTGATTCTGGAGTAAATGTATCTGCAGAAAGCTGAAATTCTGGAATGAGGATCAACTGCAAGACATGTGCTAATTCTTTTATTTAATCTGGAATGCTATGTGCTCCTGCACCAACCTGATGATCAAAGTATACAACCTGCAAAGAAAATCAACACCACTATGTTTTTACCTGGCACAGCCAAGGTTGGGTTTTCAGCCATTCCAGGCAAAGGTTTGTAGTCACTTGGACGACGTATCTTCAGGGGCTGATTTTCATATGTGATGCCGTCAAATGCCAGAGCCTGGGTTGTCTCATCCACAGATCGCAGCTATCAACAACAACCTTCTTTTTGAAATAAATGAAAAGTAATTTGCATGCTCAATCAAAAGCAAAGTAAATATACAACCAGAGGTGCCAACCCATCATACATCTGACAGAACCATGTACAAATTTTAATTTTGTCAGTTACTTACTTATCAGCAGACTTACTCACAATAGTGCATGTTCATATTTACCACCCAGAACACACTTTGTTTAAAGACAGTTGACACAGATGCTCTGCTCTCATTAAATGCCTGGAAAAACAAACAAACAGGACATAAAACCGTTCTTTCTACAAGATGTAAAAAAGCCTGGAAAAACAAACAAACAAACAGGACATAAAACCGTTCTACCTACAAGATGAAAAAAAGCCAACAGACCTCTAAGAAAGCAAAGTTTTTGTCCAAGTTAATGTGCACAGCTATGACAGGGTTCCCTTCAGCCGGTGCCAGACCTGTGATCTTCATCTGATGGTTGAAGAAATCCATCATAGATTCCTGAAAAATGAAAACATCCAAAGCAACTTTGAGTTTCTGCTCACAGATCTCACTGTCCATAGATGTAAAAAAAAAAAAAAAAGCCAACACGATGAGAGCATGATACACCCACACGTGTACCCATTCACACCAGAACTCACTTATCTTGTTTACTGGCCATTTCAATCAATTTACTGATTAAGGAAGGGATCAGGTTTCAGAATGTAGACAATCTGGAACAACCCCAAGCTATTCAGACTCTTCATGCCCTGCTCTAATGGTGACCTCAGTTTCAATTTCCCCACCCCATCAGTCTCCTTGGTCAATTACATCGAGACTGCTGAACCGGCAAGTTCATGAAGGCTGTCATTGGACAGACGGAAGATGCTCACAAAGATGGCTCCACAACTCCGCAATGATTGGTCATCAGTATGGGGCTCAGTAGGTGATATGCGTAGGTTGGATCCAAACAGGCACCACTGAAAACTGAAATGACTCGGAAGCACTGCAGTGTCTCCTCTGGTGGGTTGCTTTATGATGATTTTACAAATCGCAGCCTCCTGTGGACTGCAACTACCGCAGGATAAGCCGGAGTACAGCTGTGGACAAAGTCAAAATGAGTGGCATGGGGGCACTGCTACTTCCATGGCACAGACATTGAGAGAGGGGGGAAAATGCAAACAAACTATAACAAAAAAGTTATATTCAGAAAATAACATCACTCAGCAAAATTTTCATCTTCACTAAAATTCTGCAATCTTATTTAACTGTGTATTATCACATCAAAACGACTGCCAACCCTATTGAAGCAAGAGTTCTCACACAACATTGAAGAGATACCTCTGTAACACCAAAGGGAATGTTGCCCACATAGAGACGACGAGCCTGGCGACTCATGGCACTGCCTGGTAGTGTGACAGTGGCAGTTGGATTGATAGCAGCCGAGATAGGCATTGCCTGAGGTACCTGGCCAGCAGCTGAAACAGGAGCAAAAGTCTTCAAATATGCCAGACATTCACATCTTCAAACACAAAGTAGTTTACTGAAACAAAAACTACAAGTGGGTATCAATGAGAATACAAAAATTAAAATGAAATGAAAAGGAAGTTTTCAAATTTTGAGCCTCACAAACCATGTTTACCATCTTCAGACTTGTTTAGCCAGAAGTAATCAAGGAAAAGGATTTTTACACAGTCTGGACACAACAGATGGCCTTCCAAAGTTAAACCGTTTACATTTCATGCCAAATTTGACATGGTATCACTTATAACACAACTAAAGAAACACACACACACACACACACACAGAGTAGAATATTCACCAAGATTCACAAGAACTAAAACATAAAGGTCTGGTTTGATGTATGGAGAGGAAGAGGTTTGAAACTGACATAGTACTGTTGCTCCTACACCGATTAGTTCGTCATCAAGTAACTGCACTGCAAATAGTGTCATGCTCCTACACCAATTAGTTAATCATCAAGTAACTGCATTGCAAATAGTATCTAAAAACATTCTAAAATGCAAAGTAAAGAACTGGGATGTGCAAACCCAAACCATAGCGTTCTTAGACAGAAATCTCTGAAGCACTAAATCAAATTTAATGGGATATGTACCTGTATAAGGACAGCAATCAACAGAATAAACAAAGACTTGTATGTACCTGAATATAAAGATATGCCTACAAGTCTACCGCATGAACACATTAATTCAGGTGAGAAGCACTTTCCACATTATGCCCTTTCGCCCTTCTATATCACTGAAACTGATGTCAGGGTAAAATTTTCATGTGAACTTATCATTGATAGTTTTAGGGTATTCTTATCGCACCTATCCTCGGTAAGGAACCAGGTTCTAAGTCCTTTACAATCCACTCTTTCGTTTACACAACTGCCTGCCTACCTGGGTAGAGGCAACTGAAGGACTGCCTGCTGGTGTGACATTCAGTCTTTTTTCATTCAGTCTACTATCAATCACTTTCTTTCATATTTCTTCCATGGTGGATGCACGCTATGTGTGTATCCATTATCTATACCAATGGCCAAATGCACCTTCTCTTTCCCGAAGTTTGTAATGGGATTTTATGTGTATGCAAGATGTTCTGCATGCGTTCACCAAGGAATCTGGTTATAGTCTCATTCAAAGGATTTTCCGTGAAAGGGAGTCAGAATTAATGTTCCTTCCACGTGAAAAATCCCCATGTGATAAAACAGCTCTACAGACATTCAAATCTGCAGCCCCACGATCGCCAAGATCACGAGTCCAGTATTCGACCAACTGAACTATTCTAATTATACCCATCTTAAGTGCAAAGATAAATTTAGCTGGATGATTTAAACTAACACATGTTGACCAGTCAGATTCAAAGACAGATATATAATTGGTTTATTTTTAATGATTTTCCAACATTCATAACAAAAGGAATAATAAACATATCATCATACAAATGAGTACATTAAATCAGATATATAATTTCATTGACTAACCGTAAACAATATTACTATGAAATCCATGGAAATGGCAGCTTATTTGAAAATCACAGAGATCTTTCAAACTTTTACACAGAAATATATATAACTGTACAAAGACAAAGAAAAAAAAAATGACTGGAGTAAAGACAACGCCGACCCGAGAGAAGGAAATCCTTGGTCAGTTAGCAATTTTCAAATTTAGTAATCAAGCAACACTGACTCCATTATAAAAAAAATGTGGAACAACGATGATTTACGATGAAAAGGCAAGATTATACTCTTCAAATGATCACTTTTGGTACTAGTAGAATGCCAACACTTCTTTTTCAAAATAAATAAAGACAACCATGACTTTCTTAAGGTCAGAAACATGGTGGTTGATGACAAGTTGCAGGCGAAATGATTAAATATATCAATTCAAAGAATGAAGTACTTAACAGTTTCATAAAGCAGGCAAGTAAATTTGAAGTCAATGATAATGCTTCTTTCATTTCAGTGATAAGACTTTTTTCCCCAGACTTAAAAACCTACATCAGGTCTGCGAGTCTCGCTGATGGACAATAATTCCCTCAGCAGCATATTACCATTTTCATTTTCACTGTCAATAAAGTTTGTTTGTGACAGTCAATTCTGTAAAATCAATTTCATATTTAGTTCAAGAATTCATGTTATCTGCTGTTTTACTCCAATTCTATTTGTCCCCAAAACTGAAATGTAAATGCCATTGTTCACATAAGAAAGAACATGCGCTGATGCACATTTACATTTCAACTCATTTCACAACATTTTATTTAACTTGTATATATATATAGATTCAAGCTCTTATAAAAAGTTTTTTTCCTTCCTTTAGATGAGGATTTTTGTGTACACACACACACACACACACACACACAATCTTTATAACAAAGAATATGGAATTCATTTACAACCTTATGTCATTTTGACCAGTCAATTTTTACTTACATTGTTTTCTATTAACAACTGAAATAATTCACATTCATTGATTGAAGAGGAAAATATTTCTGATTCTACTACACAGAAGCATTCCTAAAATGACTATATGCAAACTCTAACACCAGAGAATCATGTATCTGAAAGTGGTTTATATCAACCAATCTTTCTTTCCAACCCTGGTTAATGCATCTTTATTTCTTACTACATTTCACCTGTCATACCGCATGTTACATCACTGCCCCTGAATTACGACCATCAGGTGTTGAAAACAGCCAGAATCATCACAACCTTCATAATTAAAGTTCCTCACCTTGCATTGCCTTGTATTGCATTGGGGTCACATGCTCAAAGCCTGGTGGGGGGATGTCCCAGTACCTGTAAGGTTTCTTCTTCCTGTGTTTTTTGGGGCGTTCCTTAGAGCGGCTGTAAAACAAACAGGCTAGCAAACTAACCTTGTTTCAACTCAAGCAAACCACTTCATGCAACCAGTGTACACAAATTTCCTATACATAATGCACTATAATGCACTCCCTACTTGATCTTTTATACAAAATAATGTGTTTTTTCTAAAAGAATGTACCAACAAAATAAACAATAAACAATGCTGAGCTGAGATAAGACAAGATATTGATCAGTGTTTTCAACCAATGCCTTCTTACAAACAAAAACTGCAGACTCTTGAAAGGAAGTGTAGTTCAGTCCCTTGTCCTAAAAGATCAAGGGGAAGACCAAAGGAATGAAGCAGCTGAGATAATCCACCATCGCTGTCCTGAAGTAGCTGGGACAAGCAGATTCTGTATGCTAAGATTTGTCCATTTTGTGACATTAGCCACCCAGCCCTGCCCCTGTTAACCCCGTTACCAACTTCCCCCTGGAATCCCTTATCAATGTATGCATAATCTGGCAAGGCTACTATGGCAGGTGAAACATCCAAATCTGGCAACCTTCCATTTTAAGACCGTTTCCACCACAGGATCCCTATGGCCCACCATGGGACAAATAGTCCTCCACACATCTGTTTTATGTTCAAAATACAGATTGCCCAGCAGTATTCTCAAGCATGTGGTCCCTAAAGCCTGGATTCTCATCTCCGAGTCAGCAAGCAGTGTCCATGTTTCACAGACATGGCGGAAGATCAACACAACAAGGGACTTGCATGATTTAAAGTTTGGTGGGATGGGGGGAGGGGGTATTACTGCTTCCCTATATCATATTGAGCATGACCAATGCTGCTGATGCTGAGCACTGCAATCCAGAGGCCAATCTCTGCCATACAGCTGCCACCATCTTTATACACAGTTGCTCCCAAGTATCTGAAGCAGATGACTTCAAGTTTCTGTTCATTGTGATGTCCACTCCAAAGTTATTATAGGAAGTTTATATCTACACAGAAGGTTCAGGGTGTTTAAGTTTCATCCGGCAAAAAAATGGGCAGCATTCAAAATTGTCCATCATGGCAGATTTTTACCCATCACTGACTGACCTAGACCTTTCTGCTACATTGTGAGCACAACTACCAAATTCCATTGTGCATGTCAGTAGCAGTAGGCAACAAGACAAACAACACAGAGACTAGTGATGTGGTTAGGAAGAACTTTTATCATGAAGTAGTATGCTTTTGGTGGAAAGATTGCAACATGTTTCTGTTTCACTTAGCCACAAGGTCACATGCTTTTTCTTGATGTAAAACAGAAATGTTACCAATTCTGTGGAATACTCCATCAGTTACATTTCCCCCGAGATCATCACTGTCAGGTGCCTATCTAGATGTAACCATCATTGACTCTAAAGTTCCAGACTCTGGCACATAATCGAAGTGCTTGGCACTTGACTGTGCTACTCCCCTATTCCTTCCTCCCTCTCTCTCACCGAGTACAGATTATTAGAATCCCTCATCAAAACAGATGGCTTGGTGTTTTTCTATCAAGCTAACCTTGTATCCCTCAAATCATGAGAAATTTCCATTTTCAAAACCCCGTTGAGTGTTTGGTCCAATTCATCAATGCAGAACACCAGCAATGTAATACTCTTAAAGCCCCAGGGGGGGCATACAAGTGAGCAGCCCAGCAGCTGTGGCACATTTCCTATGACTGAATGTGCAGATGCTTCACTCCTTCCTTTGTGGGTGGGAACACATGTTCTCAGTAGAGGTTTAAACAACTATCTATAGGAGTTTGGATTATTTTTTCAATCCACATGTTCTAAGTAGAGGTTTAAACAACTATCTATAGGAGTTTGGCTTATTTTTTCAAAACAAAAGTGTGTCAAGGGTGCCTGTTATAATTTGTTCTCACATCAGTACGCCCCTGGAAAGAATCATGCTGGCTACCCTCCAAAACCACCACACTTCCATCTCAGTTGGTGGGTGGCCCATCTGACCTGTGTTTTGCCAACAACACGACCTCTTTGGCAGCACAAACACTGAACTGCAAGACCTCACCAACAGACTTGAGGCTCAAGGCATGCAGGTCAGCATAGGTTGACAGAGAAAAGCAAGGTGGCAAATGAAGACATGTCAACAAATAGTTATTCTAGAATATATCTTAACTACCTGATGTGACACTCTGAAATTCTCCCCAGTGACATGACTTGAGGTTTTGCTGTTTCCTTATTTGATTTTCTTTTTTCAAGGGAGGCATCAAATTCAAAGTCCTTCAATGAACTCTATCTATATCCATGTCATTGTCAATCCCTTAACAATTAAAAATTAGCATTTGAAAATAAGTGAATCAAGATGTATCTACTAAGACCATACAAATTTCAGCAGCTGTCATGAAGCAACAGGCAACAATGTGGACTTGCAGGCTTTGAGATCATGTATGTAAATCCCATCAGGGTAATGCATGCAGAAAGTATCGGTCCTAGCCATCTCCTATTCCAAACTGAATGTGCTATGGGATCAAATGGGAAGACTAGAAGTAGAACCATACTGCTGAATCCCTTTCACATAATGGACAACTCTCTGTGAATGTTGCTAAAAGTAGCATTAAAATAAAAAAAAAATTGCACATTGCACAGCAGGTGTCCATACCATTCTGACATGACTTATGTCAGGACAAGAAACAAAGTGTACAGCAATCTCGGATCAAAATGAAACTCCAAAGCATAATCTTCATAATCTCCATCGGTAAATCATACATGAAAATAGTCACAAAATATGTGGCTCTTCATGCTCTGCCCAATGGTGACCTCATGTTTTGATTTCCTCGCAAAGCATGGTTACAATGTTGTTTTTGCTTGGATTCCTGTCATGTCAGCATTCAAGGCAATGATGTGGTTGATCAACTCACCAAGAATGCCACAAATAAAGAATTGAGAGATTCTGTATCCCTCACACCAACCTGAAGCCTAAACCTCACACTTACATCAGAGCCTTAGGCAAGAGAAAAGGAACACACAGACTGATAACAAAATCTTCCAAACCAGTTCAGACGTTAAAAAGTTGTTGGGACTTAGATGATGTCAGACATAAACAATCTACAGCAGACTCTATGAACATCTTGTTCAGAAATGCCCCATCTGATGTGGTAATTGAGTTTCTGACAGATGTAAACATTTTTCATCTCATCTAAGACTGTACAGAAGAAAGATTTTAACAAAGCTCTGGTGCAGTTTTAGAAAATCTATTTTTCATTAGTTGTGTGTGATTTTTTTTTTTTTAATCTATGCTGAGGATTGACCTCAATGGGATGAAAGCCCTGACACCGCCCTTTGTGCTCAGCTTGGCTAAGCAGCATGAACTGAAATAAACTGATTAGTCCATGTATTGGCATGGAGACTTTTTTATGAACAAGGTGCTCACTCATCCAGGATCGATGATTACGCAAGTGTTGCCATAAGCCAGGAACTAAGCAGGCAGTTTCCTGCTCATGCTGGATCAGAACGTACATAACTGAACCCCTACCAAATGACAAGGCACTGTCTCCTATGGTGGGCTGCCCCACGAAAACTTTTCTGTTACATAATAAGCATGTCTTTCTTCAAACATGATTCTTTGAATCTTTGTCTAAACAAGGCGAAAAAAACCTGATCACAGCCAAAAGAAAGTTAATTTTTACTGACATGTTTATCATTTGATTCTTATTCATGAATATATATATATATAACAACACACACACACAGAGAAATTGTTGATGACAAAAAAAGGTACATAGAAAATAAAAATGGTTTTACTGTTAGCAACCAACCTTCTGGATTTCTTTCTCCGAGAATCCTTGTCCCGTGAACGTCTGCGATCTCTCTCTCTGCTGCGACTTCTGCGGCGAGGTGACTTTGATCTTTTTCTGTCTCTGTCATCCCTTCTTGATCTGTCTTTTTCATCTGTAATCAGATCCATATGACAATATTTTCACTTCCCAGCATTTCATCCAGAACAACATATCTTTATCTTGTCCTCAATCACTGAATCACTGTTGCGAACCAAATGTTCTTACACAAATCACCATTTTGCACTATGTCTTGGCACAGATCCTGAAGATTGTTTAAAGGACTTGCGCAAACCAAGAGAACATAACAGCATAATAATATGCAAAATCGCCACTGCAGTTGTGGGGATTTTTTTTTTACAGGTTTCTCCTTTAAGACCATCTCTGTAGCACCCTCAATGTCCAACAAATCTGACTCAATAGCAGTTATAACTTCATACGTTTCATGACAGCATACTAAGAAAACAGAAATCTTACTAACTGCATGGCTCTAAATGGACCTACAAAAAAAAAAAAAATCAAAATGGCCACAACAAAACCAACTGATATGGCAGCAAAGTTGCCAATGTCTTTAGCAAATTTTCTTCTACTTTTTCTTCCTCTCCTTCCTGACCTCTGCTATTTTCTGATAAAAACAAATCCACAGTCTGAAGATCTATGATGTCTTGTTTTGTTTACGCTGTCCCCTAGTACCTGAAGCATTTTTTCCCCCTTGAAGCACTTTTCTTTTCGCCGTAAATCTTAAATGAAATCTTAAGGGAGAAACTGCATTTTGTCACAAAATATAGCAGCATACTAATGTCAACACAATCATAGCAAGCGTTCACCTAAAGCGTTACACTTGGAAGATCTGTTTGACAATGCTAATATTACATTTTTTTCCCCTTATATATCTGGACAATTGACAATATACATCTAGTTGCAAAGTGAGACGACTGCAGGCGTTAATCTAAACAGAACTATTATTGTGTGAGACATAAGCAAATACTTTCACTTTTTTAAAGTTGTGGAGATTACCAACTTGATATGAAACACTCATCTGATGCTAACAAATCAAAAAATCTAATTGACAATCATTATTATAATCAAATCACCTCTGTACTGACCAAACAAAAGGATAACATAAGGCTGTCACATATATATGCCATCTTTCTTCTTTCTAAATACGTCTGTACAGCCTATTCAAAATGTTTTCCTGTCAGCAATTGAAACATCTTTTCTTTGTGCACTTAGCTAAAAATCCAATTGGCAAATACCTGTAATAGGTAATAGTCAGTAGTGAGAGAAGATGAGGTTTGTTTTCTTCTTTTTCTTTTTTTTTCATTTTTTATTTTTGTGTTATAGTTGTAGATAAGTTAATTGTTTTGACTCGTCGTGTTAACCTTTTTCCCGGCCCCGATTTTGTTGTTGTTGTTTTTTGTCTAATATCACGTAATGTGGAAAGACGTAAAACAAAACAACAACAACAATGTCATCTCCCTTCATACTAAGCTGAACATGAAACTGAAAGTCAGTAGCACAGCCACTTTTACTTAGAACTTTGAGTTCTAAGTTGACACTGAATTTCATTTTTACAAAGTTGTAAATTTTTCTCATAACACTAATGCTAGTTTGTTTGTGGGGATGGAATGGTAATCTGCAGCAAAACTTGAGTTTACCCCTCCCCC
>LFLW010536634.1:0-11299 GCA_001262575.1 Conus tribblei | reverse complement strand
TATATATATTGAACATTTCTTTTCTTTGCAGCATTCTATGAAAGTGAGAAGATAACAGGCTCAACAGTAAGTACTTAGCAATAATCACAGAACAAATACTTTAAAATGTTAATGAATGTAGGATACAGTGTGTATATTTTCTTGAGAATTGATGTTAACAGATAGTGAATGTTGATTTGTTGAAAATATTCAGTGTGACAGAATGTAAGAAACTTTCCTTAGATGTAGTAGTAGTAGAGTGTAAGATATTTTTCTTAGATGTATTAAAGAAAAAAATAATTTAATGTCTGTTTGTTTGACATGATATCCTTAAGTTACTTAAAACGTGTAAGGACGGCGTCCCCATGGATGTAATATGACTGCCTCGATGGTTGGATTGAAAATAGTTGAGACATGCAAAAACATCACCAGTGGTTAATCATGGAAGCTTTAGCTATGGAATGGGGAAGAAGGAAGAAGATGACACTGTTGACATGGTGCAGACACAATGAATTGATCAACTGTATTGGACAGTAGGACAATGGAGTATTCTTATTTTGAAGGAAGTTAAAATCTGATCATTGTATGTTAGTATAGAGGAATCTATGCAGAATGTAAGCAATATGCTGAAGCATTATTAGTATTTAGGAATCTGTGCAAATGTTACCAAGGCACGAAGCAGACTGCCTTGCAACCTTATGGCTATCATAAATGTAACTTCCAAATTGATTTTACAGAGCACCAGATAGACTTTTGAATCTGGAAAATTACCCCAAATGCATACATGTTCAAATTGCATCAAATTTTATGAGAGAAAAAAATCTGATAGTGGATATATATTGTTTGATGCCTATGTGTGTGTTGTTTCTGATGTTCACAAATTACCATTGTGGTCACTCACCTTAATCAGAAAATCCAAAAATGATCTGTGCAAAACATGAACACAGACTTCTGTCTTCTTGGATGCTAACATACCAAGACTTGAATTTGAAGCGATTGTGCCTGCACAGTCTACACTGCTTTCTGTACTTAAGCAAGTGATTAATTCACTGATGCCTGGCTGCTGTACCATCCACAACACAAGCTTGTAATTATATGGAATGTCCTCTGTTAATGTCACTAATTATCATACTGGATATGAAGTGAAATTTGGAAAGAAAAGAAAAAAAAAAGATTCAAATTAAATCATGTTTGGAATATTGTCCCAATCGCTGGAGGAGACCGCTCAAAACGTTGCTTCTTAATGATTAAGCCTTCCTAGATATCTAGTGTGGGACCAAAATGTAGAGGCATCTCGATAGGTGGATACAGGTGGTTTGGTCGTTAACAGGTGATGGTGGACATGAAGTCAGTAGTTGAAGGTTAACATTCTTTTGTTTTTAACATCCATTTGTTAGGAGTGTGTGTGTGTGTGTGTGTGTGTGTGTGTGTTTTCAAGATTAGTTCATGCAAGAATTGTCTATGTTTAGTGAATGTGCTCATTATTTGTATACATGTGTATACCTCTGTGTGCTGTGGTGTGTGTGTGTGTGTGTGTGTGTATGTGTGTGTGTGTGTGTGTGTGTGCATGCGCATGTTCTTGCATGGTGTTTTTTTTTGGCATGAAACATGTACATCAACATGTGTTTGTCCATATAGTTGTGAATGTGTAAAGTTTGTCCATATATGGTTGTGAATGTTTAAAGCTATAATTATCTTTTATTTGTTCTGCCTTATTCTGGCAATCTGTCATTCACCATTCAGCTGCCGATCTGCCTGGTCTGCCCTTTGATTGAGGGCAGCCTTAATTTTGTTCCCATACAGATATATGAGAAGCTTTTGACACTTAAGTTGCTCGCCATTTGCAACAGGCTTTGATTTGCATAAAAAAAAATTGATTTCTGTTTAGTGTGACTGTGAGTGACAGGAACAGGTGACTGTTCAATATGAATGAGAATAATTTAGCAGCCCCCAGGTGCCACTGAATAAATAACAATTGCTAAGAAGGTCATATAGACTGTACAGATATGCTTACAATTGTTTCATACTTAAGCTGCAGTTTGTAACGCAGGCAAGAAGCAGGGAATTGGCGTTGTGATTGTATGAATTCCTTATTATATGTAATAAGGTAAATGACCACAGTATTCGTACAGACTGTTTACATCAATGGCAGGTACTGAGAGCCTTCTGCTCTCTTGTATTGTGTTTCTTGAGGATTTTTCACCCGGACCCATTCCTTTTGTGCTGCATCCAGCGAAGAAGACAGTCATGGATTGTCGTATGAGAGGTTTTTTTTCTGATGGTGCACAGTTTCAGTCAGCCTCTCTTGCCGAAGCTGAGCTGATATATTGCAACACAGGAATGTGTTGCACACCTGAAAAATTGGGATGACACACAACACACTGCAGCTGAACGACAAACAATAAGACTGAAGAAATATTAGTGTGTCCAAAGAAATTTCCCAGTTATCCTTCTTCTCTAGATTCTGTGACAGTCCATATCACACCCGTGTCCTCCTCTTCTGTCCTGTGGTTTGGTGCTGTTGCTCTAGGTCAAAGCCTCTGTTTCCAGCATGATGCCTCAAGCATTGGTAGGCCCTCCTTACTTGAACTTTGCAAGATAAGTTCTGTTCAGTACTCTCTCTCTTTACTAATGCTGCCAATGTTTGGGTTTATGCCTTTATCCTTTCTAAAATGGATTGTTCTGACTGCATTATTGGCACTCCAGAGTATCTTCTCAGTATACTTTGAAGAATGCAAAACAGTGCTGCATGACTGGTCATCAGATCTCCCAGCTTTGAATGTCTGTTATCACTCAGCTCTCTCTCTGCGCTGGCTGCAGGTTTCTGACAGGATGGACTATACACTTTCCACCCTCTCCTTGGCTGACATCTCTGGTTCTGCTCCTGACTACTGTTTGATTGGCTTCACACAGACATACTTCATCAGCTTCGCTCTTCTCACTCGTCTCCTGTGACGGTCCAAACTTACAACAAAGACCACATAGACCTTTTCCTTTCCAAGCCCCAGCTGTATGGAACAAATTCACGTCTGTCTCACAGACACTCATATTCTGTCACTGCATCCAAGACTGATTTAAATGTTAGAGTCTTCATTGGTTGGTTAATATCATTCGTATATTGTGTTTATACTCATTACACATAAGGAACATGCTAAATGAAAGATTAATGCGAGTCAGTGTAATCTTACTTGATGTCATGAGTAGGTTTCTAGACTGTGCTCTGAACAAGTATCTGTTCTTTTCCTTCTTCCTCTGTGTAGTTGTCCTTGTCATTGTAGTCTTCATCATCATCTTTTTCTCAGTTATGTATGCAGTAGTTTGCCTGATGGTGGCCTCTTTTGCCCGTGGTCTGTGCAGTGATGAAATATGGGCTGTACACCCATGGGGATGCTTTGGTGAAAGTTCTGTGATGTCGCCTTGTGGCCATCACACAATACCATGCACAGTGTCATCTGCCAGGGAGCTGTTGTGCCACTTGATTTCTTAATGGAAGGCCCTATGTGTGCCTGCAGCCTGTGTTAACACAGTGCTGGCTTCCAAGGTTGATGCAGGATGGCTCCCGTTTAGTTGGTTCAGCAGTTTAGGACAGTACTTCTGGGTCTCACTGGTACCTTAAGGAATGTCTTTTTCTTGTCTGTCTTTTGGCTGACCTCTAGGGAAGGGCCTAGTGACAGTGAGGAAAGACCCACTGACCACAAGGAAAGTCCTGTTGACAGTGGGAAAGACTGCAACCAGAGGTCTAGTCAGAGACCACGTAAGGCCATGTGATGAAGCCTTGGCATTGTCTGGAGTTGCACTGGTTTCATCTGTCCGCAAAACAACAAGTAGGGCTGCAAGGTGCATGCAGCAGTTTGCTTGATGGGGCATCTTTGTTTTTCTGCAGTCATGAAGTAGGGGCTGGTACACACATAAGATTGCTTGGGTAGAGGTTCTATAGTGTTGCATCCAGTGGTCATCACACAATAGTATCTATCATGAAGCAGTTACGTCCCTTGACCTGGAATGCCCTGCGCATGCCAGCATCATAAGTCAACACAGCGCAGGCTTCTAAAACTGATGCGGGTTTGCTCGTGGCTGGTTGGTTTGGCAGTGTAGGAGGGTGCTTCTCTGGGTCCCCCACTGGTGTCTTCAGTTGTATCTTTTTCTTTCTTCTGTTTTCTTCTTCTTCACCTCTTCTTTCCATCTTCATTTTCTTCTTTTCCTTCCTACTCGTCTGCCTCGTCTTCTTTCCATCATCATCATCGTCTTGCTCATTGTCTCTGTTATAAACATGACTGATATGAAAACAGACTCATGCACAAGCCATGTCCACTGCTAGATTTGTTTATACAAAGGTGGTTAAGATGTGATTTATTTGTTTGGTGGTTAAGAAAAAAAAAAAGCTGAGTTTCAAAGGTTCAGTTTAGATTTGTTAGATGGTTTGAAAAATAAATTTGGTATCTGCGCAAACATGTTAAAAATTTGATTGGCAAAAGGGTTAATGCAAGCATATGCTTGCTTCATTTAATTTGATGAAAATTGATATTTAACAGCACAACAAAATTTTGCCACTCTGTTTCAGAATCCATCATGGCAAAGTTTCGATATCAGCCAGTTTGAAGATCAGATCAACCTTGCTTCAAAGTGTATCCTTGATGTTGGTCCACCAGATCACATCACACCACTCTGTACCACACCACCCCCACACCAGACCACCTCACCACACCACCTCACCTCACCACACCACTCTGCACCACACCACCCCCACACCAGACCACCTCACCTCACCACACCACTCTGCACCACCCCACCCCACACCAGACTATCCTTGATGTTGGTCCACCAGACCACACCACACCACACACCACCCCACACCAGACCACCTCACCACACCACACAGTATTTTAGTGCCCATGCTATACCACTTCACATCACGGTGTATAACGCTATGGTACATCACTCTTCATAGTACCAGTACTATGAACCATGCTACATTAGGTAACAACACATCATGGTGTTTCACGTCATGGCACACATCACCTGACTAGAGTATCTTTGACATTCTGAGTAATTTGAACAGTTGAATATGAATTTTTTTTTTCTCTCCATTTTTAAAGGTGGTGTTGGGTACATTGTAGAGACCTGTTTTAACATTTTTTTTGAGAAATGTGAATGGTTATGCAAGATGGTTCATTAAAGTGAGGTGTCAGTACTTGGTGGAAACTTCTTTAATATTCTCAGCAGTAATGTGAACAGTGGTTGTTTAAGTGGGTGTTGGTAGAGTGTAGACAGTTTCTTTGACATTCTCAGTAACTTCAACAGTTGTCGTCTGAATGATGGGTGTTGATACAGCTTAGACTGCTGCTTTTACATGCTGAGTAATGGGAACAGTCATACCAGGGGAATGTTGGAACAATGTAGACATGCTCTTTAATGTGAACAGTCTCGCCTGGATCTTTCTTTGTTAAAGCGGAGTGTTGACCAGTATAGTGTATGAGCTTCTTTGACACTAGATAAGAGCAGCAGACCTGTTTACCCTTACAATATTGCAGTAATTTTTACAGAAAAAATCAAATTACAGGAATTACCCCCCTCCTCCCCCCCCCCATCAAAAAACAAACAAAAAAAAATTTACGGGAAAAAAATCAAAGAGAGAAAATTGTTAATCGCGAAGTTTCGTCTGCTACCGTTTCGGTCAAAAGCAATAAAAAGACGTTTTCCAGCATTGTCTTGCCTTGTCAAAGATGGCGACGAAGCAGTCTTACGCGCCAACGGCTGGCTCTTCCAACTCTTTTAAAGTTCTGAAAGTATTGTGATTATGAAGATCACGTGTTTTTTTTTTTTTTTTTCAAATTACAGGTTTTTGTCTGAGATATTACAGGTACACAAATTTGGGGTAAATGGGTCTGGAGCAGACCTACCTGGATATTTGTTGTGTAAGCCTGATTGTGGATGACTTTTGACTTAAGCCTGATTGTGGATGACTTTTGACTTGTAACAGGAAGGCTACCACTCTAGATGACTGATGAGATGAGATAACTTGTAACAGCCAGCGATTGGAATCCTTTGACTAGTCCAATTATTTTCACATTCAGGAAAATGTGTTCATGGTTATCTCCCATGTACAACTTCCTTCAGTTGATCGAGTCTGCATTGTCATTGTTTTAGAATTTGAAAGTGGGATAACAAATCAGAATGTAATCAAGTGCCAGTACTTTGGCTGCGTTTGATGTCATAAATATAGATGATGTGGAGCTTGTTCTTGATAGTGAGGGTGAAAAGAAGCATTTTCCTTTTCAGGAAACTAAATATAAAAAATATGGTAACATGAAGTTATATGTTTATTTCATATTCATTTAACCTAAAACCAGAAAACCATATTTGTATACAGTATGATTCCCCTTTACAATATAGCTGCCATGATGCTACCATAGCAACCTTCTATTATTAATTCATATTGAAAAATGCCAGTTTCTCCCCAGCATGTTCATAAAGTTTTTTGGAGTTCAGTAAATAATCGCGATGTGACACTTCGACTGTGCATTGTTTTTTTCTGTATTTCTTTTGAGGTTGCCCAGACCACAGGGTTTAGGTTTTGTTTTGGCCGATGAGACAGAAATGGGTTACAGTGAGGTGAAGAGAGCTTTCCTTGACAGCAGTGCAGTCATCGTGGTGCGTGTTTGGGTGGGTCAGCAGGACAACTTCAATCTGCTGATACTGATGGAGGTTCATTTGTCAGGCCTGCATTTCCTCACCCACAAGGTAAGCTTTGACTGAGGATGTGTAGTAGTCTGCTAGCCCTATGGCAGTCACTTTGCTGTAGTTGCACTATGGCTAACAGGCATGCACATTCAGTTTGAAAAATAGTGTGTTTTGCAGTGATGCAGAGGGTAATGCTCTTATGCGTTAAGACTTAGGCAAGCTTTGTTGCTTCTGCTAGTGCTGTTATACATGAGAAGCAGCAAGCTCCATCCTCACAACTGATGGTGATCAATCATGTGAGAAGGCCCATGCTCATGTACATTTTTAAAGATCCTATTGACTGTTGTAAACTCAGTACATTGAATAATGCAGCATGAAAAGGAAAAATGCAGCCATTCAACGTGTTTTACACAGTAATGGCGGTTATATGGAAAGACAGCTTTGTTTCTTCTGTTTTTATCACTTGCTAGTTTTTACATGAGAGACTGGCATCAGCTCATCAGTATGACACACAGAGATGAAGAAGAGCATAATCTACTAGTACTAGCTTAATAATGAAAGCTTTAAAACTGCTGGTGTGCTTGTGGTGAATTCAAAGTCATACTGAGGTGCCAGTCTTCTTCAAATGGGACACCTTCACTTTCTTGAAAGAAACTGCTTAGCGCAAAGAAGCTTCCGAAATTCGTCAGTTTTCTGGACAGTACTCTAAGCTTTTATGAGAAATACCCCCAAGGGCAGAATAAGGATGCACAAAACTTCATGAGGGAAGGATGGGATGGGCAGGTAAAGAGGGAAGGTGGGGTACAAAGGGATGGAAAGGGAGGGATATGGGGTAAGACTGTGATGTTGTGTTGGTGCATGCTCTTGAAGAAGACACAAGAACGCAGATGTACAACGCTCAAATAGCAGTTGTTGTTTATGGAGCTATGATTTAAGAAAAATATAAGTTGGTGGTGGTGTTATTTCAGTTGCAGCAGTTGGTGGTGAAGCAGAGTCCCAACATGGTCATTTTTGGGATGCTGGACAAAGAGTTCATCTTTATCAACAAAGAACAGAATCGCATAAAAAACCTGGCCAAGAGGGTATGTGTCCAGTTTTGGTTTCCATAATAGAATAGAATCAGCTTGACAGTGTTATACTACAAGCCTTTTATTTCTTTGTGAATGGTGTTCCATTTTTTGTTAGCTTTCTTCTTAAAAATGTAATCGCACGTGGACTTTGATCCCCCAAACGGTCCTGTCAGACTTGATGACGTGCTTGGCCGTTTTCTGATTATCTGAGGACAGATGCATGCACACAAACACACACCACACAACACACACACACACACACACACACACACACACACACACACACAGGGCATACACATACTTATACAATTGCACATGTTGAAGCAGCATTTGCTCCACAGGTTTTGCATGCCTCTATGAACAAAAGAAAACAACAACATAAAATTGATTTGTTGGCAGTTGTCTTCCCCTCCCTTCTCCTGTGAAAGAAATAGAATGCAGAAACAATTAGAAATTGGGAGGCAGCCTATTCTTTTGATGATGGCTGGACCCAGTGGACTTCTGGTACAGATGCTAAGACAGGATGAGCCTAGATGTGGCTGTGTATGTGGAAACAGGAATGGGAATCATGGTAGTTATTCTATGCCATTGAGGTGACATAGAAGATGAGACAGGAGAGTAGAAAGAAATTATGAAATTGGTGGGGGGAAAAAATGCAAGGAAACAACCTTCTATATCAATTAGAATTGTGTGCAGGATCCCGTTTGGTCAGGAAACGCTGGAAAAGTCAGGGAAACATTTTTAGTGGTTGGAAAATCATGGAATAGAAAATTTTGTTTGTGTGTGTAAAAAGTGAGATACAGTCATGGAATTTGCTCATTTTGGCAGACAATTTTTTTTTTATCATTAAAACTGATTCAACTGGCCCCTGAATGAGCATTAAGATTTCCTGCCATTTCATACTACATTCAGGGTCATTAACTCCAGATGTAAAAGTATGGTTTTTTAAAATTTTTATTTTTTAGCTTTCCTAGCTGTCCTTAGCAGGGCTGCTGATCCTTACTGACTGGAATATCTGTAGAAAATGGAGAGTGGAAAAATGGACATTCTGTTGGCAAATTCAAGGAGTTTACTCATCAAAAATCAGTGGAACCCTGCATGAGCATAACATGTAAAGATGATCACATTCTGGCTCCGTGACTAACAGATTTAGACAAAGACCCATGCTTTCTGTAAGTCTGTGAAATGTTACACTGTTTGTGACTTGGTTGGATGTGTTGGTGCAATCTAGAGGGTCTTGGTGTTGGCTGTGGGCAGAGTTGAGTGTTTGTTGGTAAAATCATCTGTGAATATAGGTCTCCAGAGACTCTCTTATTTTGCATCCAGAGTGATGTGAACGAGAGTTATACGTTTTATGATTGGTAAGTGTCGATTTGATGTTATTTGAATATGTGGGAGAAGGATGTGGATATGTCGGGGAAGGGAGTGGGTGGGGAGGGAGGTTTGCAAAATGAATCTGTGGGAAACTGGATGATGATTAAGTTCATTTTTCATTTTAACTGTCTAATCTAAGAAGTCTTTTTCAGTGGCATGAGTCACATGTTGCTCATTCTATGTCCTCCATTCCCAAGCCCCCTTCTACCCACAGCCTCACTCAGGTTTGTCCTGTCACTGCCACAGCACTCCACAAGCAGCAGTTGGTATCAGCCTGATCAGTAATCAGGTCCTCAGGAGGCAACCCATCAGAGGAAACACTGCACTTTTCCTGAGTCTCTTGCGATATGTCCAGTCTTGTCTGTTCATGTGCAGCATATGGAATACACCACTCACTAAGCTCCCAACTTATGACACTTATTATTTACTGTTGTAGCTAGAGTGTGAGAGGGCTGTTTTCCAGATCCCACCCAAGGGCAGATAACGAAGTTGTTGTTTTAGGTGTCAGACCTGGATCTTCCGTCCACTGCGCTGCCGGCCGCGGTGAAGGTGGAAAAAGGCAGCGTGAGGAACTCCTACACCACAAGTGCCCTGTGCAGGTCAGCCTTTCCCCTTGACCAAGCCTTCCCCTCCCACACCAGTCTCCAGTCTGTCTGTCAGTGTGCTGGTCTGTTCTGTGTCCTTTCGCCTGTGTGTCTTCATGGCCTTTTCCTCCTCCACAAATCTCCAGTCTGTCTGCTGCTGTGCAAGTTTGTTCTGTGGCTCATGCCAGTCTTTCTGATGGTCTGTTCCTAGTCGTTTCAATAGAATGTTTCCATAACGTTTTCCACCCGTATGAACACTTTCTGTCTTGTGGTCTCTTCCGTGTCATGTGTGTTGTCCCCCAGGAAGGAATTTGTGGTGAGCAGAAGGTTAACCTTCAGAGTCTAGTCTGTTGTATCTTTATAGCTTGAAAAATACTGTAAAAAAAAAAAAGCATTTTGTGACAACAGTTATGGAGGATCATCATTGTATGAATGAATGAATCTTTTATGTAACATGTCTTCGCCATAATTGGTGATGTTACATGAAGAATATCATTGTTTTCCCACGATGATCTTAAAAGTACATTGATAGAATCTTCATCAAGGAATGGAACCCACTCCACTCACTCCCGTCCCTCCCTTCCCCATCCTGTACTGTCAGTTCTCATCACCAAACACAAAGGCAGTCATTGCTGATTGCATACAGTTACTATGAGTTCACACACACGCACACGCACTCATGCATGCACACATCAGTGTATGACAAGGAAACAAGCATCCACAAAACAAACTTTTCTTTCAGTATGTTGGTATCTTTTTAACAATAACAGTAATTTACTAGTCGGACAGACTTTGTGACTTGCGGTTTACTGAAGAGTGTAGCATTTTAGAATGCTGAGTGAATGGTTGGTGAAAGTTTTGGGAAATGTTTAGGAATTTTGAATGTTTACTGAAGAGTGTAGCATTTTAGAATGCTGAGTGAATGGGTGGTGAAAGATTTGGGAAAATGTTTAGGAATTTTGAATGGTTTTTCGGTACAAATCCTCTGCCGGCAAACTTCAGTAATAAAGCACAACATGACAGAAATGCCATGGATTGTGTGTCCTGCTCAGAATCCAGACAGTGCTGCGAGCCATCAAGCAGATGCAGACCCATGCCCGGCGTTATCGCCGACAGATTGAGGACAGGCTCCTGGCATCGCAGGAAAACTTGCAGAAGGTAAGGCAGGTCTTCCTGCATTCGGGCTGGGAGCGTTGTTCTTGTCTGATAAAAGAAGTGTCTGTAACATTCATATGTTTTCAGTAATGCTTTGGTTGAATGTTTGTCTCATTATTTCTTTCCTTCCTCCTCTTCCTTCCCCCCTCCCTGCTTTGTTTCATCGTGTTTGCTTTCTCTTCTTGCCTTCTTTCCTTCTATCCTCCCTTTGTGTCCCTCCATCCGTCCCTTCCCTCCATCTGTCCTCCATCCCTGCCTTTTTTTTGTCTATTCCTTCTCCCCTTCAAGGTTGTTGCTTCTCTCATTTTTCTCTGTATTTCTCCACCCCTTTCTCTCTCTCCATGTTTTTGTTTTTTCTGCCTGTGTGTCTTCTTTCTTCCCTCCTTTCCGTCTTTCCTCCATTCCTGCCTTCTTTCTCCCCTCACTTTCTACCTCGCTTTCTTGTACTTCTTCCCT
>LFLW010531292.1:11676-23586 GCA_001262575.1 Conus tribblei | reverse complement strand
TTTTTTTTTTTTTTTTTTTTTTTGGGATGGCATTTTATACTGCAAGCGAGTCATGATGGAAAGATTAAGGTGGCCATGTGCCCTGAAAATGATTTATGTTGGAAAAGAATGGAAATGCAGTCTGAACCACAAAATTGGACAGAAGCAAAAGCACTGCAGCAGTTTGATGTTCTATGTTAATACCAAATGATTTTTTCCCAGTGACACGTTTGGCATTAGATTTACTAAACTTGTTAACCTAAAAATAGAATTGACATCTGTTAAAGAGAGGAAAACAGAGAGGGAAAAAAAGCAAAACAGCTGCAACAGGACAAACTGGGGTATGGTTGTGTTTGTGGGACCACAATAAGCGAACTTGAAACAATACCTTTTGATGGAAACGGATGATTTGACAGAAAAAACAAACAACCCCCCCCCTCCCCCCCCCCACAGCAGGGGGTGTTAATGCCATATGTAAGCACAAAACAAAGAATGCTTTGACATGGACACATCAGGTGCAATGTCCAAGGCAGCTGGAGGAGACACTCAAAACCACTTGACGACGAAATTTCACTGTAGGACCTGGCACACAACATCAGTGGAATGGCAAACAAGCAGACAGCAAGATGAACATGTAATGTTGTCAGCTTCATCAGGAAATTGCAAACTAAAAACGGGGGGCAAAAAGCTGGTAAATCACCTTCTTCAGATAATTTACGTTCACTTCCTCAGTGGAAGAAAAACGTACAATGCACAGGGCAAAAATCGTCTACATATAAACCAATGAATGACTACTCAGGTGACAATGCAATGAGTAAATGTAATGACTGAGTTTGGTCTTGACAAGTTCTATGCCTCATTATCTCTCTCCTCACCCCTCTCCATCTCCAATTACCAGTGTGAGAATGACTTTGATCCTAAACAAATCTAAAGGAAAGCCAAATCAATCTGGAAAAAGCAGCTGACAGTATCTTGGTGAAACGACTTAAGATACCACTTTCTAATAAAGTAAATATGATTGCCAATATGTCTCTAAGTATACATTTTTTTTTACCCACATGTACAAGAAACTGAATGTTCCGGTTTTTATTCCTTATGGTCAAGTCTAAGAACAAGTTATGAATGTAATATTTTGATTTAATCTATGAACAAGCTATAAACATTGTAATTTTCATCCCAAGTTGAATCTACAGACAGGTAATGAATATATTTTTTTTTTTTTCAAATTTCTTGATGACTCTATAGCAGTTGAAGTTGCAAAAAATTTTCATCAAAAGTCAAGCAATTAACACTTCAGTTTTCAATAATGTTGAATCTAAATACAAGCAATGAATGTTACGTTTGGTTTCATGCTGAATTTAAAGATAAGAAATGAATATCAAGTTTTCATTTCCATTTGAACAATCTAATAAGTAATTAAACTTTCATTTTCTTTATTTCGAGATGTATCTGAAGACTAGAACTAACGTTACTTTCCCCATGTTTTACTTCAGCCCTCCATATGGTGATTGTCTCCTGTAATGAGAATAAAATGCAAAAGCAGTGACTAGATGTGATAGCACCAATATACATGACCAAAAAAACCACAAAAGACAGACTTGTTTACCCTCACAATTCAAGAGTATTTTCCCTGCAGATTCTGATGATGCCCTCAGAATTTTTAACGTACAACTTTAAACCTGCCCGGTGATGTTAATTTAATTTGTGTACAATGTAAGCCCTGGAAGCACTCTGCCAACGCACAGGATCAACCAGCAATTCTTAATTCATCATTGGCAGAGGATTCAGATGAAATCTGGCCTTGTCAATGTTCTTGGCTGTAAAGAATTTTTTTTTTTCACTTTTGTCTTAGCAAGTTAGCTGCCTTGACTTCCATACAACGCCCATCCCTTCACCCTTCTTCCGCCCCTCCTTTCCAGTGGATTAACTCCCATGCTGCCGATTCTGGCCGCCTTATACACAACAGCATCCAGATCTGTCCAGCCTTAGTTCTAAAACCCCAGTCCACACGGAGCAAGCAAGGAAACCCTGCACTAATGCCAGGTCCCTTCAGTGTAGAGTTCAGTGGTACCTCTTTTGACCCAACATGCACAAAACACCATCTACTACAATAATTGCTAAGTTATGGAACAACATGAGCCTTGTTCGGCATGTGTGTGACCTAGTAAACAACAGAAACATACTAACATGAAGCATTCAATCCTCGCTGTTTATAAGTAGAGTTATCAACAACAAAAAAAGACATAAAGTAACGGGCAACTGTTCTTAAGAATATATGCTTTGGGAGCAATAAAACAACTACTGTAAGGGTAAACAAGTCTGAATCAGGAAAAACAAAACGGAAAATAGAAAGTTTGAAAATTTGTCACAATTCCAAAAATACACTTCTATTGCAGCACTGTCCCCTGGCCTGACTGGGCAACAAGAACTGGACATCTGAAGTGGTCTGACCAGCTCTATGTTTCATCTTTCCCTATCAAAGTAATTACCACAAAGTTTCCTACTCTGAATACACAAAGCCTCCAGCATGAAACAAAACAAGCAAACCAAAAACATGGATCGGTCATTGTTGATGATTCTGTGTCCACTAGTTGACTGTAAACCAAAAAAAACATGAATTAACTGTATCAAGTATACTCTGTCCACTATTTGGCTTAAAAAAACAACTACTAAAGAACTGAACTATCAATATCAATGGCGCTCTGTCCACAAGACGTAATGGACTGTCACACCAAGGCTGCACCAACAAATGGCAAAAGTAAACACAAAAAACAACCAAACAAAAACTGAATAGGAAAAGAAAAAAAATAAGTACAGCTGATGAAAAAAAAGTGGTGGGAAACACGGCAGAAAACATCAGGTGGAAACCTTCACAGGTATGAAAAAAAAAAATGACCACAATGAAGTTCATCAAAATCACCTTGACCAAGCAGCAAAACTTGTCAAACTCAAAGGATGCCATTTTCAATCTGAGAATACACTTTGCTGTGACAACAGAATTTCATATTGTGGCTGCCTCTGTGCAAAGCCTGGCAGTACAAGAACTTGCAAAAGCACCATAGAATCATTCCTTCTTTTTCAGTGTATTCCTAATACTGCATGTATTCTTGTTTGGTTAAATACATACATTGTATGGCATCACTCTTGGCTATGATCTCTCGGGATTCCACCATATCTTTTTATACACAGTCAGTCGAAATGAGCGTGATCACACCCCAACCCTTGAAAAGCTAGGCTAATTATTTTCTGAAGGGTCTAGTATCAATACTAATTCTATCTTGATAGTATGTTACAGTTTTCTATTGGGTTTAAACTTGCATCTAATGTGCCATTTCAAAACTAAACTGTGAATCCCAAATATTTACAATGGGTGAATCCCTGAAAATATTAGGTTGCTTTGAAAGGGACGGGGAAAAGATGATAAAACAGGATGATACCACCATACTACAGAATCAGGATTTTGAGTATTTTGTTGTAATCTGAAAATTAACATATAACGCAGAAAGAAACCTATTTTCACGTTTGATTTATGTACACTTGCTATCAAAAGTTGTAAGCCCATCATAAACTTCCTAGAGGTAAAATGTGATGACACAGTGTCTCAGAACTAGTTATGTGTGATGCTGACATCAGCCGTTTTCATGAACACTAGGCACAACTTGCTGTCTGAGGGAAGCAAGGGGGGGCTGACCATTTCTCTTTCCCCACCCCTTCACTTCACTTGTGTCTCTCTCATTTTTTATCCCATGGTGACTTTGCAGATTGAAAATATACATAGATTTGACGAGTAACAGATTAAAAATGAACTGTTTGGCAACAGTGTTAACACATGGAAGGTGCCAGAGAGAAAAATGGAACTTAACATACAAAGCCATGGACACAACTGATTGGGAGAACTACTGTTTTTTTTATGTCGTCTTTTTTTTTTTCTCCTGAAAATTAATGCTGTGTGTACAACAGCAGGTACAGATATGATGAAAGGAAATGATGCCCATCAATTGAATGTAGGCTGACAATGGCCAACCACTAACCAAACTAAGATGACATTTTTCACATTCCCAGCGTTGTTTTAAAAACACTTTTCACTGAGAACTGACACTTTGAAACTTAGGGCCAAAGTCTTACTTTCTGAATGCTTTTGACACTTTATTATGGTACACATGTTTAGTAAAAGCATGAAAATTATTAAACTTCCGGCACTGGAATGGCAGGTTACAGTGAATGGTACTGTAGCACAGAGTTTCTGTAAAATAATAAATGATGTAGGAATGGGGACAGTTTTTGTATGATTTTGTAGTAAACAGTCTTGTTCTTTTCCTTCATGAATACAAAGGCTGTCCTAAAATGTTCTATATCATGTGTTGACAAACGATGAACAAGCCACACTGTTCCTGTGGACCTGTGTGCAGATGTCCCCAAACAAGAAACAAGCAAGGCACACAGCACAAGGAAACCGACATAAGAGGCAATAGGAACACATTTCAGTCGTTCTCCCAGTCACAAAACTAACAAATTATACACACATCAAGAATGGTATGTTAACAATAGCTGTAAACACAATAATGATTTAAAGCAGATGAGAGCAAAAATATAAACATGTAATGACCTAAGTCACCATGGGATTTCGTGAAAGCTTGTGTGCACAAACTTGCCTTTTGAATACATCCTTCAAAACAAATAAACAAACAAAAAATGTTGTGAGAAAGAATGGATCACAGGGTTTTTCTTTTTCTTTTGAAATAATGGAGATATACATACAAGTCTAACAAAGACAAAAGCGTCTTTAAATGCTTCACCACTTAGGGGCACTGTCCTGTGCATGCATGTTCCTTTTCCCATATACCTGACCTTTAGCTTGTTTTCAATTACTTAAATAAACTTTGTGGATCTGTAAAACTATCTGCCTGGAGTTTGCAAACTCATGATCATCATGCTACCGCAAGATAATTCTGAGTACATTTTGTGTTGTTTATAGCCAAGCCGACAGCAGGGGACCATGACAGGGCTGAACAAAACCCCAAGCAAATGCACAGTACGTATGTGTATGCATGGCATGGGAAAATGACTGTTCCCTCTTCTGGAAATGGCATGAGCATGTGTGTGAGGCATGCGCACTTCTAATTCCGTTATTTTACAGTACCAAACAGTAAATACCCACAAAAATTCCTATGCTGCTGGCTCGCATCCCTTACCCCCTCCCCCGAGTTTTTATTACATTTTTTTTAATCAAAGCAATACAAATTACCCTCATCCTCCTATAATCCTCTTCAATTTTTTTTTACAATTTTCTCATAGTTCTATCACATCTTCTGACACAACAAATAAATAATTCAGTCAACAACTGAAGTGAGCTGGTAATATTAACCAAAAAAAAAGTGGAGTGTTGGTGAATGCAACATTCTGCAGCACTGAATTGATTTACGTTAAAAGCATGAATTTAATGACAAATTTGACAAGACTTTCATCGTTTGTTACATTATTCCTTAGTACAGTGACTGCGCATGGACTAAAAAAATGCCCTGGTTACATCTATATACATACATACTTGCTGAAAATACATTCTTTTATAGAAAAATCAAGACCTTTGAAACATCTATACACACAATAATTACCGAAAAATCAACATTTTTTTTCCTCTCCTTTTTTTTTTTCTTCTAAAAATAAAATAAAACTGGCAAATTCTTGTTCAATATTTGATATTGCAAATTAAATAGGTCCTTGGGATGAAATGGTTGTGCTGATTTTCATAATGCCAAATCAGCTTCTAGCAATACAATGAAACATAACAGAAAGACAGCCTCACAAATCTGCTATTAATACAGTGAAGAGAATATCTTTACAGAGTAATTCTAATTTTTGCCTATTACCAAGGCCGCTCTTAAAACCATGCATACAATGGATCTGAAAATATCCCCTTCAATAAATTACTCGTATCTTCAGTGGGAGCTAAATATACGTGTGATTGTCCAAGCTGGATGAATCAAAACCACCCAATAAGTTAATGAGAGGATTTCAATCAGGCTGAAGAAATACGAAGTATGTTAGATGCATGTGACTTTGTTCACGACCACCAGCAGTACATACACAGTCTCTGAAGTCTGCTGCAGGGTCTGGCAAGCCTGCAATGCAAGAGGGAGTATGAGCGCTGAACTCCGTGTCATCACACTCCACACTCAATACCTGTGAAACTACGGAGCATTCGTTTTCCATCCAGCTGGTTTTGAGAGTCCTTTTGTTGCTCCTGGTCTGACTCGTAGGATTCAAGGGCAGCAGTCTCGCGATGAAGAGCCAACAGAACAGAACGAACGACATCACTGCAATTTAAAGCTTGATTACTGACCATCGCATACTTGTATGCATGACAAATGCTTTCTCTCTGAACTATGACATTCCTGAATGCAGTTAATGATACATGGATGCATGCACGCAAACACACGCACGCACGCACAATGTTATGTAACAAAAGTAAACGCCCAAGCAGATGAGCCAGCATGGAATTATCACTCAGAAGCTAACACAAGGCTGCAGGAATGGCTGTGAGAAGCCAAGCCAGGTGAAGACCTGCATCTTGCCGCATCATGTCAGGTGAAGAGAGTATTCCAACGGACACAGGTCGGTTCACAGCAAGCAGCGCAGCCCAGCATGTATCCTGCACCGTGTCTCTGATCCCGAAGACCATCACAGAATATTCTGGGTACTTCACACAGCACACATCCACAGACCACCTCCACTTCCCCACTCCATCTCTTCAACACCTCAATGTTCCTCTGGACAACACTTCTTGTACATAAGATAACTCAGGTCGCTTTGTGTTCTGAATAAAACCATGGCTTCCTCTTATGATCCAAAACAAAATTTTCAGAACACAACAGTGTTGGGCATATCTTGTGTATCATCCACCCTCCATACGTGTTCACACAGCCAGAAGACCAGAATGTTCTGGAGAAGACAGTGGCAAGACGAAAGAAGCCACTCCCGTTCGGCAGGCCAGGTCAGCTGACACCAATGGGTCAGCACAGCAGCGAACGGCAGCCAGGCACGCACACAGCAAGCACAACAAGGTGGAGCTGTGAGATCCCAGCCCAGTGACAGGGTGGAAGGAGCACCTGGGGACACGGAGGGGCACCCAGCCTGACTGAGGGGCAAGGAAAGGCCAGGCTTCAGAACACAGTGGGAAAGGTGGGTTGGTCGCGTGGACAGCCTCCAGCTCCCACCTTCCATGTTGTCCATGGACTGGTGGCACTAGGGACTGCTGTCCATGGCGAGGTCCATGGTCCATGTGGGTCAGCTTCATATTTTGATCTGCATGCCTTGGAAACCGTGGGCTCCTAGCTGGGCTTGTTCAAAGGCTGTTCTCCCTTCTTCCCCTGAAACACACAACACGGTAGGCTTCACTTCTGCATGCTTTACCTCCACAAACCCATAACAACTGAACACCACTAGCTAAAATATTCTATTTCTGCCATTCATGCAACAATTTCAAAACATTTTCATATGGACACACACACACACATATAACAGGGTGGCTATATGGGTAAAAGCCAGAAACTGGAGTGGACGTACAGGGCAAAAGGCAGAGTTGGGAGCTGCTAACGGGACAGAAGCCAGAAAAATAGGGACGCTAAAGGAGGCATAAGCCAGAAAAAGAAATGAATTTAAAAACAAGACACCTTAAAAGAAAAAATCCTGATTGCATATCCAGCATACATTATTTTTCAACAATGGTTGAGGTGATGTGACACAACCTACAACTTGCCATTATTGGTAAGGCACTAGTTCATCGCCTATGAAATACGCACCACCAATATATTCACACAGGACCCCCAGACTCTCCACTCCTCAGTGACCAATTCTACAACACTGACTGAATCTAGCATCTGCAATGAGATTGCAGTTCTAAATGCAAGCGAAGCAACCCGAACCAAAAATCCCCATCAAAACCTGTCGACTCATATTTGTGCCACAGAAATGCTTCCAGCCAATTCGAATCCAAGTTGATGTTTGTTTCCACTGGAGCAGCTGCACATTTTACTGTATGGTCTCTCTTCAAGCCAATCTTTGAGCTAACTTTTTTTTGTTAAGACTGGCATAAGGACACTTTCTATTTCCAGAACAGATAAGATCCATGTGAGGGCTATCAGAGACTCAAAAAACAAAAAAAAAACCCAGAATGAGACAAAGTACTCCTGTCATGGATGGAGAAGAGAGGGGGACCCACACCCACACACAAAAACACCAGCACACAATGTACACAACAATCCATTCGTTTAAACGTCACTGTCTGTAAATAAGGCTGCAGGCGGTGCCAGGTGTAATAGCTGTTCTGCTTCATCGGAATCAATCCTTTAAAATAATCATTCCAAAACTGTTAAAATGCAACAAAGAATACACAAAAATGACATATTAGCAGCAGAACTAATAGTGGCCAATTTCATTGGTAAACTCCAATACCTAGTCGCTAAATTACGATTACAAACGTAGCATGTCATATATTTACTATAACACTATAAAGGTTGACTTTCTAAAACAGAGATAGATGAACAGGCTGAAAATGAAGAAAAAGTCATGGGTGATAATGAAAAATAAAAAAGAAAGAAAAAAGGCATACACACACACTCTCACATTACACTACAACTTCAGCTATCATCTGTTGGAACAGTTCACATACATGCACACACACACACACACACACACACACACAGTAGTGGCACAGACCATGTAAGTAAGATATCCAAGGTCTGACTTGTGATTTGAGGTTAATGTGGGGGTCAGGCATGTCTATGTCCCTGTCCCTAAGATCCTCTTCTCAAACATTTTTTTTTTTTTTTGGCTGTAACTTCATTCACTTATTTATTCTGTCTAGCTGTACACTGAGGTCTCATGAATCAGAAGATGTGGTGCAGCTTATGCGAACTACTTCACACTGAATAACACCTCTTGATGACACTATACAGTCCGAAATTCACTCCAATCTTTACAGAGACAAATCTCTTAATACCCAGATATGTTGAACAAAACAGTTTAATTCCAGCCGCGGGGCCTCATTGGCCTAGTGGGTAAGGTGTCAGACTCATATTCCAAGGTCTGGGGTTCAATCCCCACTCAAGGCAACCAGTTGGAGGATTTTCACTTCAGAGGCCACATTCCTGCAGATTCTGGTCCCCTCCTAGTTCTTCAGATAAAACTTTAAACCAAAGTCGTGCATGAATGCATGCATAAAATAAACTTTCAGAGAACAGTATGCCATGACATACTGGTGGGATGCATGACACACACACACACACATACAGACACAGACTACTCACATCAACTGGTGTTGTGAGAGACATAATCTCTGAAGAAAACAGACCGAAGCTACCTATCTGGGATTAAAAACGGTTACAGACCCAAAAATCTCACCCATTGTGAATTCTGTAGTTTCTAGTCAAAGAATGAAGAAAGATTCCAGCACTTTTCAGTCTTTTTCTACAAAAGTGAGTGAGAGCGCGCGTTGGAGTTGTGTGTTGAAGTAAATCAGCATACATTGCATCTGAAAACACGTTAAAAATGCAATGCCAACATGGCAGTTCACTTTACAGCAACCAAAAGCTTGTAACTACAGGTGGACCGGCATGAGACAGTGACTGACCGAGGGAGAAGAGGGCTTCTTTGGCTTTACGTCGCACTGTGGAGGAGGAGTCTGCCTGACACACGTACACCAGCTGGTCAATGCTCTCCGCCGCCTGCAACAGTCACACCCAAGCCATGCACATTCATCTGGTACCATCGTACAGCAGTCAACTGATCCACAGACAATGGCCAAAGGTTACACACAATGCACTGTTCATGTGAAATAAATCAAACAAGGTTTTCTGAAGTGAAAGACCATAGATGTTTTATTCATTCAGCTGACTTATAGTTTTATATTAGGTGAATCATGCAGATCATGGGAACCCCTAAATCTGCTTTTTTTGACTCCACCAGGAGCCAGTGCATTGGCTTGATGGCCACACCAAACAACTAAGAGTGCATTACTTAATAAATAACACTGACAACCATCAAATATGCCTTAAATACACTGCTGGAAAGAAGAACTCTCCTAAACTACCACCTTTCAACTGGCCACAAGAAAAAAATCGCAGTCAACCAAACAGAACATTACCCATTCATTCATTTCCACGATATCTCTCCTTCCTCCTCCTTTCCAAATTTACATCCTACAATATGCTGCATATCTAATTTCTTAGCAATAAGTGTGTGCATGTGTAGGTGTGAAGAGAGGAGACCTGGTCATAAAACCTGAAGGTTACGAAGCACATTCCTGCTCAGCAGGGAACTCGGCTGCTGCTGCTGCTTTAATGAAATATGCATGAGCATGTGTAGTGATGCACCATCTTGTAATCAACAATCAGCAGAAGACAAGTTAATCTGACTGGTTCGGTTCAATAGTATTGAATTAATATATAATATGCTCTGCTTCAGATTTTATACACGTGCATAAATACACGTATGTGTATGTATACATGTTATTCCTTCACGTTAACTGGCTTTATTTGGTACTCCACACAAATGGATGGCTTATTTTGCTCATTTTGTTATCATTGTAAAACTTTCAATTGAAACGAAATGTTGCAGATGTTTGAGGCATTAAATGATCTATGATTTTCTAGTTATTTCATTTTTCACTTATCAGCTCACTCACTCACTCTTTTTGTCTTATTATACACAAAATCACAAATATATTTACACACATTCAGGCAAGTGAATTTCTATCCCCCCTTCACATCTAGTACCACTCACAATGAAACATATTCTTTAGAGTGTTGGGACTTGCATGATATGAGACATAGACATTTTACAAGAGACTCCATGAAAACCTTGTTCAGAGATGGTCCACCTGATGTGATCTTTGAATTTCTGAAAGAGATCAACATTTTTCTTCATCTGATCTGAGATTTTACAGAGGAAAGAGGTTTAACAAAAACTCAGGTGTGTTTTCAAAAGGTGTACTTTAAAGGGTTGTGCGAATGAATGACTTTTGAGTTGACTTCAACATGGTAACAGCCCTGATATGGCCCTTTGCAATCATCTGGGCCATAAGCAACATTACCCTACCTTTGCCCATCCCACTGCCCCAACCTAATTCCCTTTTCCTTGTACATGCACGTAACACACAGGTTCAGAGCCAGACAAGGTACATGCCCACAATTATGCACATCCACACCAACGCCCACTACAGTACCTCAAGTGCTGACAGGGCCGCACAGGCTCCACCTCGGACATCAGGTAAGTGATCCTCTAGGCCTTCTACGAACACCACCATGGCCTGCAACACACACGTCTGTCTCTTACTCTGTGCAAATGCTAAGTGAAAGCCAACAACTGTTATTCCACCTCTCCCAAAGCATCCTGGTCTCCTTCACCTGCAAGGTAAGTCTGCTGACAATCAGGATCCTGTGGCCCCCTACTCTTGTCTTCAGTGTGAAAACCATGGATAAAGATAGGACAGGATAAGTATCTTCCACTTTCCCCAGGAACAGCTCAACTGCATGTTTCAGAGGCATCCATCAAGTCTTCCTGTTGATTTGACTGACTCCCTGTTGATCTGACTGCCTCTCTGCCTCCCTTCTGTTCACTGGTTGACTGCCTGTTCACCACATTTCACCACTGACAGCATCACACTGTCAAGCTGGAAGCACACAAATGGTGGTTTGTACATAGGCAAAGGCTACTACGTGCAGGCAGTGGGCCGCCCTTGATGAACAACAGCCAAAAAGCTGGCTTCTGTTGTGGTTATCTGAGAGGGCATCCAAGCCTGCTGAGCCATCCTGAATGATGGCTCAGGATGTTATACTCACAATGAAGCATATTCTTTTAGAGTGTTGGGACTTGCATGATGTGAGACACAAACATTTTACAGCAGATTCCATGAAAACCTTGTTCAGAGATGTC
>LFLW010528324.1:4098-14845 GCA_001262575.1 Conus tribblei | reverse complement strand
ACCGAGTCATGGTTTAATTCTATGATGTTATTTTTCAATAGTTTCTTCTCCCGAGGGTACTTGTAGTAACAGCTCAAGCTGAGCGCGTTTCGCGCGGACCCTCTTAGTTTTTCCCCGATCGTATTGTGCTGGGGAGTGAAATTTAGCAGTTGCGTCCCTCGACGCGCTTGAATTAAATGTGTGTGTGTGTGTGTGTGTAAGAGAGAGAGAGAGAGAGAGAGAGAGTTTCTAGTGCCTGGTGAGAGGGTATGTGTTCAGGAAAGGTTGTTTACTTTTATAGAAACATTGTCTGTGTGCTGTAAAGTTTTTGTCCGTGTGGCTTGTAAGGGAGCGTGTGACCTTTTGAGACTGTCCCCTATCTTTGAACTTCTCTCCTCTGACCGACACGCCTTGCGTTTCAAGCACCTGGACACTGTCCGTGACAAGGATCACCTGAGGAATACACAAAACTTTAAGGGTGTTCACAAAACAGACATCATAATCTGGTACAACAAGTAAGTAGAAGAGAACCAAACGAAACGAAACGAAACGAAACGAAACAAACAAACAAGCAACAACAACAAATCAAAACATACTATAGTTGCGGAAGGCACCACTAACTTTGTTCATTAAGTTGCGTGCTTTTTCTTAATGTTGCCAAGGTATTGTTGTTGTTGCCGTTGTTTTGCATTCAGAAACGCTTGCATTTGGTAAGGTACTGTTAATTAACTTGCTATCAAGTCGACTCGGGACTCCAACCATTTCAAGAGTTTAGATTCTTTGAACTTTCTCCGCTTTTCTGCCAGAGTGTTGAATGTATACATAAATGGATTGATAGTGGAGTTTAGTGGTAATACAAATATTGCCAAGCTTACGTTAACTTCTCCAGTGATGGGAATTCCAATCGATGCTAGTATCCCACATAGACCGATAGGAAACCAGCACAGAAAGTCAGTCAGTGCGATAGTAATCAACCGCCGAGCTATAATCGTATCCTGTGCCACTTTTGTAGAATTCGTCTTCAAAACATTGCTCTCTATTGTCCAGTAGATAAAAGCTTGACCCAGAGAGATGACCAGAAAAAGAACAAAATTGAGCACAATCAGAACACCAAAAGAATACACTTTTCCCTTGAACTCTTGTCTTGTCACTGGCAGCGGAATACAGATGCCTGTCTGGCTGTAAAACTCCCAGTGCGATGTCACGGGAAGCAAAGGAACCAAGGCAAAAACACAGCCAACCAGCCAGATCAACACACAAACCACAGTTGCTGATCTTCTCTCAAACCGCAGCGTGCTGAATGGAAAGCAGAGGACAATGAAACGATCTACAGTTATGAGACAGATGATGAGGGCTGATACTTCACAGGACAACAAAGACAGAAAACCGGCCACCTGACAGGTCACGCTTTGTTTCCAGGCGTCATCATGATGGAGGTATCTGCCGCGGAACGATTCATCAGCAACTCCTATAACAGCCAGGTACACACCCATGAGGAAGTCAGCCAGGGTGAGACTGGTGACAAACACACTGAACCCAGATGAAGAGGCCTTCCTTTTGGCGAAGGATCGTGCACAGAAACAGAAGACATTACCGGACACCGTCAGGCAGGCGATCAGCCACAGAAACCCACGGTACGTCCATGATTGTAACAAATCCTCACAAGATGAAATCTCATCGCTGGGGGCATGACAAGACGACGTATCAAACTTGTCAGGAAGTATTTCATCACAGCACAGTTTATAGTTTTGCGTGGAAATGAAATGTAGATAGGGAAGATATTTGAAAATGTCAGGTGGAAACGTTTTGACCGGACTATTTTTCATGTACAGTTCAGTCAGCTGTGGAGTGTACTGAAACCCATTATTGCTGATAGTATGAATAGAAGTAGAGGTCAAATTTAGTTTCTGTAAGCTTGACAGCTGTGCAAACACTTTGGAATCAAAGACTGCCATTACCGTGTGTGACAGGTCTATCATTGTAAGGCTGCTCCTCTGATTCACAGAGGAGGGGACAGCACTGAGAGACCAGATGGGATTGTCAGACAGGGACAAAGACAGCAAGTTTTCTAAACGAGAAAACGAAGACATGTTGACGTGTTGCAATTTGTTATTACTGACGTCAAGAAGTCTCAAATTCAGCAATTTCATTTCAGGTAGTTTTGTCAGAGAGCACCTGACCAGCACCAGACGAATCAGGTAAACATTACTGCTCACGTCATAGGGCGTGAGACCGGACCCTGTGGCATCCACAGAGCGGATGTGAGGGAAGGGTGCTGCATGGAAAGGCTGAGGACACAGAAACGAGTGGACCTGACAGAGGCAGCCTGCGGGACAGGTCACATCACACACTAGTTCGTCATCATTCATTGGGCAGTGTGGCCATCCATCACATATGTTGTCGTTGTGTACACATATCAGTGAAAACCTGCATCGGAAGAACCCTGGACATTTCATGTCCGTGCATCCCTCCTCGTCCTCATGCTGCCTGCAGTCATACATCCCGTTGCATCGTGTGTACATTGGCAGACAGGCATGGAATTCTCCAGGACAAAGATAATGACTGTCCGGACAGGATTCATTGGCATTCATCTGGGTTGTGGTGAACTGTGAGATACCATCAAAATTGACGAGAACATGGGGTTGAAGACGTTCTTTAGGAATGTGCACCGGTTTCAAGGCGTAACAATTTCTTTCATCCGATTCGTCCTGACAGTGGGAAATTTGATCACACATCTTGTCGTAAGGAACACACTGGCCATTTGCGCATGTGAACATTGTGTTGTGACAAACAGGGTGTTCACAGAAAGATTCATCATTCTGACAATCGGTTATGAAGTCACATATCAGGGAGTATGACAGACTGGTGGTGAACTCATCACTGCATGTGAACGTGGGGATTAAAGTGGTGGAGCCATCGGTAGATTCAAGCATCCTGATGGACGATGTTTGATTAAAATAATGACAGGGAGGGATATACTGGTCACCACACACTTTATGTGGGATGGAACCACATAGCAGAAATGTGTGTGTCACATGACCATCACGGCACACCGTCATAGAGTTCTGTGCCATCGACATCCAAACCGGTGTGTAAGGCGAGGAAATGATCTTTGAATGACTGGGGCTGATTTCGGTCCTGTTTATTTTGACTTCACAAATCGCCGCTGTTCTGTCGTAGGGGAAAAGGTTGATACATTCTACAGCACTGATTTCCATGGTTGGCAAACTGAGCAAGACACAATCATTTTCACCGACATCATAACGGTAAAGGAGAATCAAAGAATGATGGAAGACAGTTTTGTCATTATTGTAGACGCTATGTCTGTATATGTTAGGATTTGACAGATCGTTTAAATACAGACCAGCGCCAATAGAATCCAGATTGTCCCAGTGTCTTTTTGAAGAGTTGGCAAGCGCGTTATAGGGGTCATATAAACATGTAGGAAAACTCAACATGCCCCCAAACAAATGACAGAGCTCTTCATCTGCTTTGTTTCCATCTCCTTCATATCCACGATATCTCCGAACAAATTTGTAACAACGGCCACACAACGCCACCATGCCCTGGCAGTCGGCACTGCTGAAAGGACAGTGTTCGGTTTCATCCCGCCCGTCCTCACACTCTGTATTCAGGTTACAAGCCACGTGATGCTCAAAGATGGAATAGTGGTCCACCGAACAATTCCATAAACCAGATGTAAGTTTCTGGGGCATTTTGCTTGCCAGTAAAGTAGAAAAGAAAAGTCTAAAAGCCCCTGAGAGTATTTGCTTGAAAGGTGGATAATTTCTGCTAACTGTAACAACGAAGTATGAATTTGGAAAATAATATACATATGGTAATTCATAATCAGCACTAATTCGCGCGCAGATTTCTAATGGGAACTCGAAAGGCTCAACAGAACGATCATAGTTGTTTGTACAAACATAAACTCCTACATTTATTTCAAACGCGCTTTTGAGAAGGATATAACTGATCATGCTAAACATAACGGAGTGCTTGGCTGGCACAAATATAGAGCTCCACCAAGGCCCAGTGTCATTTTCACTGACATTACCTCCAAATACAAAGTACCCAGCTGACCGTGAAGTCATGACAAGAATCACCTCTCCAGGTCCTTTGTATTGCACTGAGAAACATGGAACCATTTCAATAAACTTACAAGTGCAAGAACTGCCGAAGTGAGAGACAACAATTAACGACAACGTACAGCAACTGTGTACAAACAAAATTAGCTTTCTACCCGTTGCTTTACCGTTTAGTAAGTAGAGAACATGAGCGAAGATACACATATTTGATAAATAATCACTTTCAAACGCGCCATCCGTTTGTGCTTCAAAGAAGACAGAAGGGCTCAGGTTCACATCATAATGTTAACTTCGTTGCTTCCGTTTGCATACGGGAAAAAAATATAGCGTGCAGGTGAACCGAGCTGGCCTCCCCGAAAGAGGATCCCTGCTTACATCATTTGCTTTCCCACACTACATCTGTCTCTTCCTATCCCTCCACCTCTCTCTCTCTCTCTCTCTCTCTCCAAGCCATAATAGTCTAATGCATTGGAGAGAGAATCGATTAATGCTTTTAAAGTCTGGCATTTCGATCTATGTAGTTGTCAGTGATGTATTGTATTGTGAAGGTTGTTTTAGGACAATGAAAACACGCGCAGCAAGCATATCTGAGCAAAGAAATGGGTATGGAAGCTTGAAGCATATACTTAGCATATTGTGGCAGACGCCACAGAGAATGATGTTAGAAACGTGACTGTTTTACCAATAGATGACTGTAGGGTATGCATCAAAACAATGTGTAGTGACAACCATTGGAATGAACGGTTGTAAGGTGCTTGCTAGTCGAACAGTTAAAAGTGTACAAGTGGTGTAGGTACTGGAATAAGCAAGACCTCCACACTGATAAGACGTGGCGGGCAAACCATACTCAGGACTGTACGTTCACACATGAACGATCCAGTGGATGGATGGAAACAGCCAATACTAGTGACATTTTGTTCAATTGAACTACAAAACCTAAGACACACAGGATTTGTGGGAGGTGGGGATACAAAGACTTGCAAGAAAGTGTGTAAGTAGATGCCTCATGGTAACAAGACACTGAGAAAACTGAGTGCGTGCCATGTTCCGGAAAGAGTTGAAGAAACATGCCTCAGAAAACTGAAGGTAATAATTAGGGCGAGTAATGTGACTGATAACGGAGACCTATGTGGGACAGGCAGGCTGACAGGCAGTAAAAAACAGATAAGCTAAGGTCTATTATGGTAATGCAATCTGTCACTGACACCAGGATGCTGAAACAAAATTATCTTACCTCGCTGAGGAAGCAAAGAAAACAGGCCTCAAAATCAACATCACGAAAACTGAAACAACGCGGATAAAGAACAACCAACCAGACCCCGTTCAGCTAAAAGACGCGAACATGAAAGAAATGGACAAAGTTGTCTATCTGGGCAGTATTGTTGGCAAAGACGGTGGACCAGACCAAGAGATCAGCAGCCGTATCAACAAGGCAAGGCACGCTTTTAATACCATGCGACCCGTATGGGTCTCCACAGTTCTTTGCTCTAGACCAGGATCAGAATTTTCAACTCAAGCGTGAAGTCCGTTCTATTTCATGTTTCAGGGACTTGGATAACAACAAAGCCCAACACTCACAATCCTCAGGCATTCATTAGCAAGTGCCTCAGTTGCATCCTTAGTAATCAAGTACCAAGAAATAATGCCTGCAAAACCCTGAGTGTAGAACCAAACACGATTCTATTGACACAGAGACGAAGAAAAGAAAATGGGGCTGGAATGGTCACACGCTGCTAAAATCTCCTGTTAAAGTCACAAGACAGGCCATCGGGTGGAACCCACGGAGGAAAAAGGTGGGAAGACCCCAACAGACTTGGCGTCGGTACTTGGATTCTAAAGTGAAGACAGCCATAATGATATGGACCACTCCAGAGGTTAGCCCAACACCGAGTCCATTGGAGGAGTGTTACCACAGCCTCAGGGATTAAGTGAAGTGAACTAAATCCATGGATACAAGAATGACATGTCGGGGACGTAAAGTCATTAGGTAGCTTTTTTAAAAATAAGCTTTGGTGAGATGAAGATCCTGTATACAACTTCTGTGATGAAAAGTGGTGTCTTTTTTTTGAAAACCGAAAGGTCTGACCAGCACGTTGGTCTAATACGCAGAACAGACATCTGCTTAATCGTAGCTATGATACCCTCCTCTTAAATTTTCTCATCTTAGTCATTAAATCATTTATCCATCAGCTTTGAATCGTGCGCAGCGTGATCTTGTAACTTAGCTGATGTGGTGTAGCGTATGTAGAGTTAGGCGTCTGCTAAAAGCCTCGTTCTGGCTAAGGTATTTATGGACCAATGAAAAACGAAGATTCTCGGGAGTGCGGGAAACTTAACTTTACGATCCAAATGTAAGTGGAGTTCTTAATTTTCGTCGATAGATCGAAGGATACGACCGTTGTTTACACTGGATATTATCGATTGCGTTTCGATGTTCGAATAACTTTCGGTTTTAATCACACAAAAAAACCCAACGAACAAACAAAAAGAGAAAAGAAGAAGACGAGAAAAAGAAAACATGGCCAACCCAAATGTACGGCAAACGTACTGTTACCCCCAAAATCGAATGTGGATAGTGGTGGACTTGCTGATAACTGGAAAAGGTTCAAACGTCAGTTTAAGAACTATGCCATTACAACAAAAACTGGAGAAAGAAGACGGGGAGTTCCAGTGTGCTGCATTTCTTGCCACTGTTGGTGAGGAAGCAATGGACATATTTGATGGTTTTCATTTTGATAACGAAAGGGACAAAAAGGATTTGAACAATTTTTGAAAGCATTTGATTTTTGTGTGTGTTGGCGAGACACATGAGGCATTTGAATCCTACAAATTTCATACGCGGCGTCAAGAGCCAGGTGAGAGCATTGAGACCTTTGCTACATCCCTTCGTCAGTTAGCAATTTTGGAGAAGCAAAACTGGAGGAGCGTCTGATAAGAGATCAAGTAGTAGTTGGAGTGAAAGAAGAAGCAGTCAGAGAGAAAATTCTTGAAGACAAGAAGCTGACTCTTGCCAGAGGCTTGAAGATAGGTAGAGCTCACGAAACATCAAGACAGCAGTCTCAGTCGATTAGTACAGGCATGTAAGGATCCAGTGGTTCTGCACAAAGCAACAGACTACAGTCTAAGACGAACAAACAAAAGAAAGAGGAACAGGGGTTCAAGAGGCTGAAGATAGAATTAACAAAAAGTGCTCATGTGGAAAAAGACCTATGCCTGCACACAAAGACTGTCCAGCCAAAGATGCTGAGTGTCATAAATGTAAGAAAAAGGGTCATTATGCTGCAATGTGCAGATCTAAGAAAACAGTCAGAAGACTGGAAGAAGAAGTTCAGGAAAATTCTTTTATTTTGGGCTCCATCAGAACAGAGAAAGAGAACACCAATTCCGTTGGCACCATTCAAGAAGATTTATGACATGCAAGAGTCATAACAAATGGAAAGCCAGTCACATATAGAGTGGACACAGGTGCGGATGTAACGGTCGTGCCAGAAATTTTTTTGCAAGAAAAAGTCTCCCCACATAAAGAAGACTGATAAGAAACTATGGTCCGGGACAAAATCAACTCAAAGTTGATAAAGAAGACTGACAAGAAACTGTATGGTCCGGGACAAAATCAACTCAAAGTTGTGGGTATTGTGCATACTACACTCTCATCTGATAATACCTCTGCTGAACAGGATCTCTAAGTCATCTCTAATTTGAAAGAGCCACTGCTGGGCAGGCCAGCCCTAGAAGCCTTACACTACTAGAGAGAGTAAATGAAGTCAACCAGGAAGATGAAGACCTATAACTGTTAAAAAAAAGAAACGTATGAAAGAAAATGATTTTCAAAAAGAATTTCCAGAGCTGTTCACAGGTCTCGGTAGAATGAAGGTAAAGTATAAAATCAATTTGAAGGAAGATGCGACATATATTGCTATAACAGCTCCTCGACGTTTGGCACTTCCCATCAGAGGCAAAGTGGAAGCCGAGTTGAAAAAGATGGAAGAGGAGGACATCATTCGATCTGTAACTGAGCCAACAGACTGGTGCGCGCCTCTCGTTACTGTGCCAAAATCCAATGGCAAAATCAGGATTTGTGTTGACTACCCTAGACTCAATGAAAGTGTCAGAACAGAAACTTTTCCTCTTCCAATCACTGATCATCTTCTTGCTCAGCTGTCAGGGGCCACTGTCTTCAGCAAGCTGGATTGTAACAGCGGATTTTTCAGATACTTCTCGATGAGGAGTCCCAGCTGATGACAACCTTCATTACGCCATTAGGAAGATACTGCTTTAAGCGCCTTCCATTTGGAATTAGTTCGGGCCTTGAAGTTTTACAAAGAATGATGACACACAGGGATTTCTGGAGTGGTATGTGATATAGATGATGTTCTCATCAGTGTTCTTGCTGAACAAGATCGTCTTGTGGAGTTTGAGACTCAACTTTGTGTCCAAGCAGTGTTGGAGGCATTTCCTGTAAGAGAAAGAAGACCACAGGAAACCAGGGAAAAACAGGACAAAGATTTTATCTGTAGACAAGTCAAGCAATATTGCAAGTCACAATGACCAAAAAGAGCCAGGAAAGATGTAACAGTGAAACTGTACTGGACAGTATGTGATGACTTGATTGTTGAACATGGATTGCTGCTGTTTCAGACGCGCATTGTTATTTCCTCCGAACTGCAGGAAGATTTCTGTAGCGTCTTCATGAAGGGCTTTAAGAAGTAGTAACATGCAGAGTAGCTGTGTTTGGCGGCCAGGTTTGTCAAGGCAGATTGAGAAGAGAATTTCAAGATGCACCATCTGTGAAAAAGAGAGTTCTTTAACCAAGAAAGACACCTGATGATCCTTGGCAAAGAGTAGGAACTTATCTTTTTGAATGGAAAGGTTTTGTTATTCTGTTGTAATTGGTGTAGTTTGCCGTTTTTTGCTTTTGTGGAGTAGGCTGGCTAGTATTGTTTTCATTATCTATATTTTCATTGGCTGAAATGAGAAAAGCTTTTTGATTGACCTGTGAAATAAAATTGTGGAGTACAGGTTGAAAACCAATAAACATAGTAACTTCTTCATACGAAAGGATTTTTTGTTGTTCAAAATGCAGTCTTTTTCATACGTGAAAATGTTGAAGGTAAATGGATGTCAAATATTGTAACTATTTCCCCATAGCAACATTGGTGTTTAGCCCTGTGGACCAATGGGAGTTAGATCTGAAAAGACAACCAGCATGCACCGGAACTCCGTTGGTTTTTTTTTTCAACAGGCATTCCGAGATCTGGCTGCGGATCCAGCGGAGCCTGATTAAAATTGTGAAAGTTCTGATAAGGAAAGAAGCAAGTGTCAAGAAGGTGTAGCCAGTTTCAGTAACAGTGGGACGACTCACAATGTGCCTTGTTCTTGCGATAAATCCTGTGTGGTCTTCATTAATAAGTTTTGGTAATACTTTCTTGATTCTATTGGCAATATAGGAAGAACCTATTAGTAGACAACGTTCAAAAGGGAAATCGGTCTCGTTTTAAAAAAAAATTCTTTTGATTCATCAGTTATAGGTATACATGTTAATAAACCTTCTGCCTGAGTTATGGACAATTCCCCATCTTTAAGAAAAACTCATTCAGCACTCTTACTATAAATGGACCCAGCTGTTCCGAAAAGAATTTGAAATATTCAGCATCAAATCCACCAGTTCCTGGACTGTTCCCATTTTGCATTTCTTTCAAGGCGTGTCCTGCTTCTTCCAAAATTAGTTCCCTTCTAAGACCTTTTGTTCTTATTACCTTTATTAAATTCTTTATTTCACACTGTTCAATATTTTCCTTACGTTTGCAAAGTTGTGAGTAAAAATTATTGACTGATCTACTTATTTCTTTCAAATCAACGGTTAACTCTTCATCATTTTTCACAATTTTTGTCATTCGTTTGCCTACATGGTTCCTTTTTTCCAGGTTACAGAAGTATTTTGTATTTTTTTTCATCATCAGCTACCCATCTGGCTTTATTAGACCGAATTAACACTCCTTCCATCACCTTTTTACGTAGTGCAATCTTTTTTTTTCTCTAAGTATTTGTAGATCGTCATCAGGTTTTAATTCTTTCTTTTGAATTCACTCAATGTCAGCGACGAGATTTTTTTCTTTTTCTTTCTTTCTTTTTTGTTTGTTTGTTTGTTTCTTTCTTTCTTTTTTTTTTTTTTTGATCGCTGCACGTGCAATTGTTTTTTGCTGTTTTGTGCGTCTTATTTTCATTTACAGAAAATCTAAAAAGATTTGTCCGGTATTTTCCCTTTTAATGTCCGTATCTGATACCTTACCTCTTCCGTTATTTTATTTCATTTCCTTAATTTTGTTTATGAAGGGAGATGTAAGGGTGTTGCGCTAACATCGATCTTGGTACAGACTAGCAGACGACGCACCTCGCGTGTGTACATGCATTGTACATGACACGAAAGTGTCTTACCCATAATTCCTTCTGTTGCTAAGCTGTTAGAAACAACACACTGTATCGACAAAAAAAGCTTCGTGTCAGGTATCTGAACTTGAATGTACGAGTCCAGATGGCGAAAGACTTTTTTTCTTCTTGTTTGTGGTATCAGTTATCGGATCAATGAAGCCCCTAAGGCGGTGATTCCCCTCCCCTCTCCCCTATTTTTGGCGTTTCACACTGTCCTCTTCGTCTGCCAATAAAACCCCCAAGATCTCAAA
>LFLW010521883.1:0-12305 GCA_001262575.1 Conus tribblei | reverse complement strand
GCGTCCTGATATGGTGATGTCCCATGCCAAGTAGAAAAAATAACTCTAGAGCAATACAGCCGATATTCAATCCACTTACAGAAAAAAACAATAACCACTGCTTGCAATATATGGTAGCACACCAAGACTACCACACCATTTTGCAGCTGTACTCATTATTCAAGAGCACAAACAAAACAAAACAAAACAAAAAGAAAAGAACTCGACAGACTCATATGCAGTTTCTCTCACACCGAATTCTACATAGATTGCAGAAACACATCATATATGCAAATACACACATAAAACCTAGAAAAGGAAAGCGAGCGAGACACTGACACATGAAATCAGAATAAACAAAAAAAGGCACAGAGAGAAGGAAACAAGTGGAAGCAGAAGAGGAAGGCCAACAAACAGGACATCCAACTGACCAGGCGCACAAGCTCCTCCTTGATAAGACGAGAGATCTCTTTCTTGGCCTTGCTGATGGCCAGCTCACTGGTGGCCTCCAGGGCCAGATATAGGCGACGCTCCCCATCCTTCGGCTCCTTCCCAGGAGTCACGTAGGTTCCTCTGACAGTTATGCCTGCCTCTGAATACTCACAAATCTGTGCCAAAGCATCCTGTCAACAAAAACAAAAATCATGTATGGAAGTACATCATTGAAAAAGTGCTAAAATTCAGCATTAAATGAAAAACGACATCAACTTATGAATGTGGTGGGAAAAAAAAAGAAAAAGGAAGGAAAAGAAAGGAACATTTATCTCCTTCATGGCCATCCATTTCAACTCATCTATTTTTCAGAGCTACACACTTAACATTCAATATGCTCACCCAGACAATCAGCATTTCTTTAATTTGTAGAGATCATGTGACAAAGACATTACCTCAGACTTTTTACTGGAAACAATTCACTAATGAGTATCACTAACCCTGGATGTGACTTTCCACCTCGCTGTCTGTGGGAAGTCATTGATGTCCAGCTCTTCTTCATAGCGTTTGAATGTCTCTGCTGGAGTTTCTGCTGGCTGTTCTTCATTCTCCTCTATTGGTCGGTAACCCAGCTTGGCATTGATCTTCTCTGCTTTTTGCTCTGCTATTGTCTTGGACTGGAAAAAAGATAAGTTTTAAAATATTGTAATGCCAGACCTAAATTATTTCAAATTGTTCTCTCTCTCTCTCCATTCCTCAGTTATAGCTCCAAGGTTCACAATGGTCTGTCTCCCAAAGGTGGAATGGGATTAAACTTGTAGATTTTTCATGCATGCACTCAAGAATGGGACCTTGGTTTCAAGTTTCATCTGAAGGACTAGGAAGGAGTAAGACTCTGCACAGATATCAACTCCAAAAAGAAAATCTCTTCCAACCTGATACCTCAAATGGCAATCAAAACCTGAACCTGGGAACAAGACTACAATGCCTTACCCACCAAGACAACCAGCCCCCCATCCCCACCCCACCGCAATGGCTGAAAGGTATCAAGAGTGTGAAAAAAAAACCCATGAATCAAAGGCTGGAGACAGCAACACAGGAACTCAGGCAATGAAGACACTGATCTTGGCTTTTTTCAATGAAAACTGTGTGTAAAAAATGATCAGAACAGAAAAAAGTTTCTTCACATTCGTATCTTTTTCTAACATATACACAGACAAACATATGCACAAAGAATATAAAAGAAAAATCTTACAGCAACTTGTGGGGCAACAATGTTCCCTCCCTTCATGATAGCAGCTGCTGCCTGTTGTGTTATGTCCTGCAAAACAATTTACATCTTCAGTCAATTTCAGTCCAGTTAACCATGATGTCATTTTAAAATGAAATAAACCCACCCCAATGTGCAGATGATCTGGAAAAAAAAAACCCACAAAGTAATTCTACTTACCCAAACTGCACTGAAATTAAAAAAAAAAAAATCACAACTTTTGGTAAGGGCTTTGACTTACTTGCATCAATATCTAACCAATATCAGCAGATGGGACTTCAGCAGCGCATCTATATATATATAGCAGCACATGCTTTAAACTCGGAATAGTTATCTTCATTTTTCTCATCTTTGTAAATGCTCACATCTAGTCATAATCAACAACAAAAAGTTGAACAGTTCATCTTGATCAACATAAGAAAAAACAAAACACATGGGTTCATTTAACAAACTTGATAAAATCTATTCACACAAAACAGTTTCCTTCCTTCCTCTAAATTCACAAAATGTAGAGTTGCAGCGGGCCTCTGATGTCAGCAGGCCATATGTTTTCTGTGGTCTGTGTGGTTTGTGGAATAAGTATGACTAGGAAAACATGGATGCTCCAAATTTAGTATAAAGTTTTCCTGTTTGTTTCAGTGGCAGGTAGAAATCTTTTTCCACATAAAGACTATCTAAATCATTGCATGGAGGAAAGTCAAACCCACTGAACCAGCTTGGTGCAAGGAAAATAATGGTGCAGCCCCATTAGTGGACCCAGTTACATGACTGCTTGTCCTTTGCCATTATACGAATCTCTTCCCACTAGGTAAGACAACTGTTGAGCAGCAGCAGCTGTATTCATCAGGGGAATGATTCTGGGCACACAACGAATCACTGGGCAACAACAACACAAAGATATTCTACTGCTAGAGGGATTTCTTTTCAGGGTGGCACGCGTGTCTTTTTTTAAAAAGAAATTCCTTTCAATATCACGGGGGGGGAAGGAAAAGCCCTCCACAAAACTGTGGGTGAATAATATCCCCCTTTACATACGAAACAGAGACACTGATGTGGTTTTACAAAAGATTGGAGCTATGCTTTTTTTTTTTTTAATGAAATCAATTGGCACAAACCCCTGACGGTTGGTTAATTTGATTTGAAAACGGCCCCAGATTTCTGTTCATTACTGTCCTTAGCACCCCTCTGATGCCAGTTTTAAAGTTGGAGTTTTCACTACAAGTATATAAAGAACTGAAACAGAAAATCAGATGTAAAAAGTGCCTGCAGCAAAACCATGTGGCAGCTAATTGTGAGAATGAAGTGGTGTGCAAGAGCTGCCTGCACTCTGGGCACAAAATGGTTGACTGTCCAACTGTAGTGATGCAGCAAGAGAGAGAGCAGGCCATCCCAGAAGCATCTCTTGAAGAACATAGGCAGACTGGAGGCAGTATCAGTGAGACAGTATCACTGCAGCAACACGAGACAGTGCCAGTATGTTTCGGTAACATGGAACATGAGAGGGACGGAAAGCAGACAATGCTATCATGCTTCATGGCACAGCACAACGCAACACAGTCTAGGGAGGAAAGCAAAGCGGGAAAGAAGTAAACTGATGTCAGATGATCACGAAGCCAAAAAACTGACAATGTTACAACAGACAAGAGAAACTTTGCAGCTCTATCAAATACACTTGGGAACTTTTTGCCCTCAAACAAAATCATGAAATATGCATGGCCCACTTTTGGGAACATAAATTAGATATAAAAAAGCAAGACTACTTCAACTTAGCATATGAATGAACAGAGGAACCTAGGCCAAGTCTGCTTTACTTACAATTCCTCCACAACATGTATCCCACTGCTGCTAAAAAAGGGTGTGGTGAAAACAAATAAATGCCACTGGTGCAAAGAAACAGATTACATCAAGCATGTCTTCTATTCCTACCCCAAAACTATCCCCATTCTAGAACCACAGAAACTGCATATTCTCACATGCTACAACATAAAGATCCCTATGAATGTAACAACAGCTCTGTTTCGCATTACAAAAAATGGATGTATTCACAGATGATACAGGAAAACAAGCCAATTTTGTTCTATTAATTGCCAAACTTTTGATTTCAAAGTTTACCTAAGGCAAGTGTAAAAACCTGGAACTGATATGTGAGACTGAGCTACTCTTATGAAATGTATGAATGTTCTTTTTCTTTTTCCTGCTTACGCAGGCTAATACTCCTGTGGACATTCCATGTATATACAGGCAAAGATTAATCCCATCTACCCAACAAAGGAGTGGAGTTTTGTGTGTATGACCATTTTTTATCCCACCATTAAGGCAGCCATACTCCAACTTAGGGGAAAATGCTCATATCTGAATATTAATAAAAAAGCAAAAGAACGCAGAGAGAGAGACACACAGACAGAATAAACATGAAACGAATGAATTGTCCTATACTGAAAATATATGCAAGCTGAGGGTAAAACAACAAAGAAAACAAAAGAACAACAACAACAAAATGACAAAAAAAGACATCAATTAAAAAAAAAAAAAGCATGTATAAAACAAAGTGAATTATGAGTGGGAAAATAAATTGCCATGGAATACTGCAGCAGACTGCTACTGCATGGAACAGCAGGCGAGAGAAGAGTGGAGTGATCAGCACAGCAGCCTCCAGTGGGCAGGACAAATCAACACACATGGTGCTGATAGACACACCTTCAACACCACAGAACAGCCAGCCCTTGCCTTCACTGGAAAGAGTTGGACTGAAGCACAATCCCACACCTCGACAGTAAAACCTATGACTGGAGAAAACTCTGTTCTAAGCGATAATGATCTCACCACAAAAAAAAAAAGAAACCCGGAAATGCAGAAAGTCACAACACCACCGGTGACAATAGAGAAGACTTCACAGAGAGAGAGAGTGAGAGAGGAAGCACATTTAAGCGTGTACAACTCAAGTCCATTACTGAGAGGTAATACTTGGAAAAGAAATTTTAAAATCTTGTCAACTGCATTGCCTTCTAAAAGGAAACAAGTGAAATTCTGATGTCCTTAAAAAGAAAGCCACAAAATGAGTGACTCGTAAAAAATCTGTTGTTCTTTTTCTCAGGGCAGAAAGAACTTTTCATGTCTTCTATAACCAATACAGGTCATGTGATTGCTGTGACAGGCAATGCTGTGACAGGCAATGAACAGTGATGCTGCTGCTCTCTAAGTATTCATTATAGAATATTAGTGGGCAATGGGGACTGTTTGACAATAAACCATCTCCTTTCTAAGTATCCTGGTGCATGCTATGTATTTTTGTTTGCATTATCACCAAACAAGAACAATATGGATGACAGGTTCTTCAATGTGCAGATTTTATTTCCTGCCTGTGTGTAACAAAAAGTGGATTCAGCCACCAGCATTTATGCTGATCTGAACATTGTAAAAAATTCTACTCCACATTCCACCTCACACTCTACCAGGGTTCAAACCTGCAACCCTCAGACCGAATAGGAAGTGTTCTAACAATTTGTCTATTGAATCCTATCAGTAAATTATGTACACATCAAAGCTATAACAGAACAAATCAGAGCACAATTCATTTTTTTCCCCAATCAATTAGTATGGATGTTGGATGGATCTAACTGTCTTTCCCTCCAATAATTCTAAAATATTTTAAGTTGTATTACAAAGTGAAAGTAATGGATGCAGGGCATGCCGGTTCTTGTGGAAAGTCTGAAAAATCCCACAAAACAAGCAAAAATACAGGTTTCTGACAAATTACACTAGCCGTTGAGCTCATCCACATAACAATTTGCCTGGATTTCAACTTAAGTAGGACAGGAAACTAGTGTCAGCTTGGTGAGCAGGAAATGAAAACTTGAACAGTCTGTAGCGAAAACAGATTACTCAGGGATTTCTTATACACCAACTGGATTCATGTTCATCCATTAAGTAAGGCTACCGATATTGAATACAAAGAAATTATGTACATAAATGCTTTGGAAAATGAAAACTGAAAAAGTTGAGAAAGCTACCTGTGCCTCTGGCCCCAAATTCCTCTGCATGTGGATCTTGGCAGCCAATCTCCTGGCCAGTTCCAGCTTGCCCCCCACCTGAGGTGGCCCAGCAGATGGTATGGGTCCGAAGTTGAGGGGAGGTATCGGCCCCAGAATGCCTGGCATCATCTGAGGGGGCAGGCCAGGGACAGCGGGCATGACAGGGTTGGGGAGCAGTCCCTGACCTGGCACTGGTTTGGCAACTTCTGTCACTCGCTTGCGACTGGCGAACATGTCCTCGATCTTCTGCTCAATCTGTTCATCAAAAAATCACTTCACTTACAAATCACTTACACGTATCTATATCTATCTATATGTCTGTCTGTGTATCTATTTATCTGTCTAATTTCCACTTCACCATCAAACATCCAGACCTTACACATAAGAAAAGAACTTCCTTATCACTCCCACTCCCTAAAGATATGTGGTTTACCTTTTCTTCTCTATAAACTCTTGCTGACAACTTTAAAATAACGAGCTGCCTTTGTTTACTATGACCTTCCAAATTAAATCTAAAGAACAATCATTTATTCTGTCAAAATACTTAGTCCGTCTAAAGCACTTTTTTCACATCATCAAAACAGGTCAAAAGCTATTTCTGACACTCCATACATAACCTTCTGGATCTTTGTTTGTTTTTTTGTTCTGCCAGATTCAGAACATTTGTCCAACTATTTCCACTACCCTCAAATATCAACGCATCAGATTCCTTTTGAATGCATCATTCTATGCCTATGTAATCTGGATAAACATATTAACTTACATCCATACCCGCAGACAAACATATCAACTCACATCCATGCCAGCATCTTCATCGTCTGAGTCATGCAGACCTAGTGCAGCTTTCTGGAGTTTCTTGCGGTCATCAGCCAGCTGAGCCTCCATTTCATCAAACTTGAAACCTTTGCCTTTGAAACCACTTGATGACTTGATCGTTCGCCCCTCCTGTAAAAGGCATCAATGCATTCTTTTAAGATGTGTGATGGATTTGCATGTACTAAAAAAAAAAAAAATCAAAGATATTAAACATATATATGTTTATCATCCCAGAACAGTTGAACACAACTCATAACAAAAATTTCTTGCATGCTGTAAACACTGTATAAGGACTCCATAAGTGAACACAAAACTACGTTCAAAACAATGAGCAGTCAGTGCCAAACAACATGTGCACTTACAGCTTTGGCCTTTTCTTTGTAGTCATTCCACAGCTTTGCCAGGTCAGCTGGCGCGGGAGCCTCTGACAGTTCCAAAGCACGCATAATCTCTCCTGCATAGCGTTCCTGTTCTGGTGTGATGAAGGTGTAGGCATACCCCTTGTTTCCAGCTCGCCCTGTCCGCCTGATGCAAACAGTTCACACAATGATTAATAAAAGAAGTATGACAATCTTCCATGATTTCATGACTATCGTTATAGTAAAGGCAAATCAAAGCAAAAAAAATTAACAAAAAATAGCTTGTCACCAAAAATAACTTCTTACCTTCACCTGAACATTAACTTAATACTTTTGTCTGGTGAATCTGCTCCATTGAAAAAAAAAAGGAAACAAGTATATGTGTAATCAACAATACACTGGATTAATTAAGATAAGCAACTTACCCACATCTATGGACATAGTCTTCATAGTGATTGGGACAGTCATAATTGACCACCAGAATGAGATGTTTGACATCTAGACCTCGGGCTGCTACAGAAGTCGCAACCTAGACAGACAAATAATTTTTCTACATTTAACGCACTCAGAGGCACAACACAGACAGATTCACATGAACAGATTCCAATGATCCTCTACATATTCTAGAAAAAAAAAAGAAACAAACAAAAAGAAAAAAAATGTAACTTTCTGATCAGATTCTTAGCATCAACTTTTCAGGATTTTGCAGCTTATTATACTCTTCATGTCTTTGCGCTCAGGTAGGATTCAGTCTTGACTAACAGCTTCTTTTTTTTTTAAATCTTGAATCATAATGTATGCAACCATAAGCAACGCATTTTCCCAATTAGAAATGCACTGCAGCAAGCACACACACACACACACACACACACACACACTCATGCTAAAATTCAATCATAATCAGATTGATGTTTTTTTCTTCTTCTATTCTTGCCATCTCAGATTTCTATGCCACCTCAGAGGCATTACTCTACCCTGCTCATTCCAGCTCCCTGTTCACAGCCACATTGTGGTTTATCCTGCTGTAGCAGTAGCACTAGCAATGATCAATGTTATCTCTAACCCAAATACTGTGAAACTTGCCATCAGGATTGTCATCGTACATTCAATCCGTGGGGCGGCTGATGATCTATGGCTACAGCAGAGAAAATCTAGCAGATAAATGTAAACAAGAAAAACTTACCATGACTTTAAACACTCCATTTTTGAAGTCAAGGATTGTTGAATCTCTGTCATACTGGTCAATACCACCATGCAGAGCCATGCAGGGGTAGGCATGTTTCATGAGTTGTTTCATAAGCTCATCAGCATTCTCCTGCTTGTCCACAAACACTAATGTACTGCCTTGCTCTTGGTAGATACCCAGCAATTCTAACAGCTTGAACAGCTTCTTGTCATCTTCAATCACAATCTGCACATACATATGAACACATATCAGAATGACTCCCAGCAAGAAAAACCTAGACACAACAACAAACAAAAAGGTGTTCAATGTTCTCTCTCACCTTTACACAGATTGTTTCCCCAATATCTTTATCCTATCCTATAACAAAAGCTAATCCAAACAAAACAATTAAGATTATACATGAAAGAACAACACATTCAACCAATTTAAAAGATTTTGGCATTGAAGAGTTCTAGCTGTCTCTCACAAGATCCTGACTATACACACAGCTAAGAGATTGCAATGAGTATGGGTGGAAGGTGTGATCCTCCAAGGGATGGACTGTAAGTATGTTCCCTATTAGAATCATTGAGAAGTTTTACCCACTGAATTTCTCTGACAAAACTCACAACTTCACAATGAAATCGAATTCAAACAGTTGAAAATAATAGGCTGATACCTACCACATTCTGAGTGACATCTTTGCATACCACGCTGCGGCCACCCACTTGCACTTCAATGGGTTTGCTGAGAATGCGTCGTGCCAAGGCCTCCATCTGACGGGGGAATGTGGCAGAGAACATCACTGTCTGTCTGTCTGGTCGCACGTTGTCCACTATCCTCATCACCTGTGTTCAATCATCAACTGCATAATCAGTATTTTTCATCACTGCTGCTGTCTATTAATTCTGCTTTGGACATCATTCATCCGCAGATAAAAAGAACGAAAACCTTAGTGGTTTATGATTTAATTAAAAAAAAAAAAATCCTTAAACAAGGATGAAATATTTCGAAAGAGAAAGACTGATCATATTCCATAACATTAAAAAGTCCTTTTCAAAAGGAAAAAAATGTATGAACAGGAATCAAGAAAAAAAAAAAAACTTCTCAGATAACTGCATAACTAAAACAAAAACAAAACAAAAAAACATATATATACAGATAAATAGATAGATAGACAGATATAGACACAGATATCAATAGCAAGTGAACAGAAATGGATTTGGAAACAAACAAAATTCATTTTTTAAAACACACGATATCTTAAGGCATTCTGGTCCTGACCTTAAGCCGTAATTCTTTAGATGGTTTTGTTTGCCTCTGATATGTCAACAAAAAAAAAATCTGATGAAACATGCAACAAAAGGAAGCTTTACATCTCATGAAAGATTTGACTTATTGAAGTGAAGCGGGGCTGGAGTATCTTTACACCCATGTTAGCCACCAAATTATAGGACAAACACACTCAGGCGAAGAGTTCTATTGTGAGATGTGATACAATATTTAGCACCAAATGAAAACCTAAGAGATAAAAAATTCCGAAAAACAAAAAAGAAAGAACATGGAAAGGCAAATGGAGGAAACATAACAGCCTACCTGTGGTTCAAAGCCCATATCAAACATGCGATCCGCCTCATCCAGCACAACAAAGGTACAACGTCGCAAGTTGGTCACTCGCCCTGGGAGAAAATGCGTTAAAGAAAAGAAAAAACAAAACAAAACAGAGGATTTGTATGTCACACCATGCACGCTGAATATTTCAGAGACCTTAATTTTCAGTTGGAAATAATCTCACATCTATTTTTTTCAGACTTACTTCTTTGTAAATGAACTGATCTTTTGATCTAAAATCGTGCCTTCCAAACTTCCAACTATTCTTAAGTTGAAAACTAATTTGTATTCATAAAACAATTCACATGAACCACATCCTGTATAAATGAATTAGGAAATGAATAAACATTAGCATGGAACATCTTGATTTCCACTCATCACTGTTTGCAGACAGCATGTCAATCATTTCTGCCCTAATTCACTGAGTAAGCATGGAGCTAATCATGCCTCCATCGCTGCTTAGCCTAACAGGGTGACCGCCCTTGGCGAGTTCATTTCATGAATCATTTTCACGCAAAATTTAGTTTTCTCCTTTTCCCATATGTTCTGAGAGGGTCTTCTCCTTTTTCTGATTTTGTGATTGAGTTAATATTTCTTCTTGTCTGTATTTACTCCTACAGACATTCTTACTGCCTGTCCCTCTGTGCTATTCTCTTGAGGGCGAGCTGGGACTAATCCATTTACCTCCAAACCAAGCATGGGAGGCATTTAGCATACAGCCCTTAGTGGCCCTTAATGCAGGATTTTAGGCTCGGGAACTGCGCAAACACATTTTCATGTGAGATCATAGCCTCCCTCTTCAGATGAGTGTGCTTCCCATCACCCTTTTTGATATTCTTGCATTTGTTTGGACAGGTAGGAATGAAGAAAAAAAAAATTGACTTAAGTTAGTTTTACAATATATTTATCTGTCCAAACACTAGGATACCCTCCCACCTCCTCGCTTAGTTGGGAAAAAGTGCGAGAATAGAACTATGTTTGAGTATGATTCACGAAGTGATGGCACCAAAGGTGATCACTCTGTCAGCCTAACCAGTTACGAAGGATTGGTTAGCTCCCTGTCTTCCATTTCTTTCTTTTTTTTTCGATTTTTTTTTTTTTTTAGGATCCTGATACTATAGTAATGTATGTCAACTGACAGTATGTCAGTCATTCTGCTGTCATTCACCATTATTTTCTGTTAGCATGTTAATCTTACTGCTACCTGTGACCACTGTTTGCATACAGCATCTCAATCATTCTACTCTGTTTTTGCTGTTTGCGGACAGCATCTCAACCATTCTACTCTTTAACAGTGTTTGCAGACTGCATCTCAATCATTCTGTTTATCACTGCTGTTTGCAGACAGAATCTCAGTCATTATATTCTGTGCCTGCTGTCTGCAGACAGCATCTCATTCATTCTGTTATATCACTGATGGTTGCTGACAGCATCTTATTCATTCTGTTCTGTCATTCCTGTTTGCACACAGCCTCTTAATTGTTTTGTTCTAACACTGCTGTATGCACTCAAAATTTCATTCATTCTGTTCTGTTACTGCTGTTTGACAGCATAGTTAGTGATTCTGCTCTCACTCACCCCCACTCACAGTTAACATCATTCTTTGGCTCTAAATCATCACTATTAAACAGACAGCAAGCATATCAAACATTCTTCTGTTCCTAACAGTTGTTTACAGAGACATGCTATTCATTTCTCACCCCCATTTCCCCAGAGAGCATGTTAATCATTCTGCTCTCTCTTGCTGTTGCTTGCAGAAAGCATGTTAATCGTTCTGCTCTCATTAGCCGCTGTTTATAGATAGAATGGCTTATCACTCTGCTCTCACTCACCACTGTATCCAGCTAGCATGTCAATCATTCTGATCTAACTTGCCACTGCTTTCAGACAGCAAGTCAGCCACTCTGCTCTCTATCACCTCGCCACTGTTTTCAGACAGTAAGTCAGTCACTCTGCTCTCTAGCACCGCTTTTTAAAGTCAGTACATCAGTGACTCTATTCTCACTCACAGCTGTTTGCAGTCTATTTGTAGTCTTTTTGCTATTACTCACCACTGTTTGCAGACAGCATGTCAATCATTCTGCCTGGGGTGCACACAATAATCTCACAGCCGCGCTTCAGCTCTGCAATCTGCTCTGAGATACCAGTTCCTCCATAAACGCACACCACATGCAGCCCCAGTGGTTTGGTGAACTTGCGACATTCTGTGGTGATCTGCAAAGCCAGCTCACGAGTAGGCGTCATGATCACAGCTGAAACAAGCCAGTCAGAATCACAGGCACAGAACTACAGCACACTACATGAACTTAAGATTCAAAACAGTGTAAGAATGCCCGTGCAAACAGAAATCCTGCAAATTCAGGACAGAGTTAGGACTAGATAAAAACTTCTTGTATCTATGGCCCAGGAATTCCTGATAATTTTGTGGCAAACGCTGTACAGAGAAAAATTCAGCACTGGGGTAATGCAAGAAAGATAACAGCAAATGATTATAAACCCTAATGAAATATTTTCTGTGAGCATTTGTTCAATATTAGGCTTCCATAGGAATTGATAATTTTATTTAAGACTTATACATGACATCTTAAAACAAGCTGCCCCAAAATGTAAAATTTCCTTTACATTGTACTTTTACGATAATC
>LFLW010519672.1:0-10492 GCA_001262575.1 Conus tribblei | reverse complement strand
CCTTTTTTTGCTCATAAAACACACACATGCAGACGTAAATACATACATGCTTACATGCACATAACACTTGTAACCAGGGCTAGTTATATATCAGAATATATTCAATACACACATGCACACACACACCACCTTCATTTGATGATTCAATAGGAGCTGTGTTTTATCTGTCAGTGATAATTGGGATACCTTTATTCTATAAGAGGGTAAAATGCATAGGCTGCAGTCTTATTAGCATATTAAAACATCTCACCTTTACAGTCACCTGAATTTGGAACTAGTTATTTGTTGTGGACAAAGACATATTCAGTTTTTCACTTACTGACTGACCACAACTTGGAAACCCCCCTATTGTTACAGACACCTGAAGGAGCCCCAGCAGACCCTGGAGGCAATGCTGAGACCCAAGCTGACCACGCTGCCAGGCCACATCCAGAGCGTGTACGTTCAGAACTTGCTGAAGCTGTACTGCAAGGTGGTGCGTCGTCTGGAGGACGAGGAGGACCAGGAGGGCATCCAGCAGGTCCACACCACCCTGCAGGAGAAGCTGCCCATCTTTGTGCAGAGCGGTGACCTGGAAGTTCAGGAGAGGGTCAGTAGCAGTGTCTAATGGAAAGCGTGAATGATCATGTTGGTTTGCAAAGTGCGCACATACCTCACACTTGAAGATAATAATAATATTAATAATGTTAATTTATATAGCGCCTATTCTCTAAAAAATAGGGCTCTAAGCGCTTTACATAACCAGCATGCGCGCACACACACACACACACACACGTGCGCGCGCATGCTCACGCGTGACCACAAGATACATACACCCCTGCTGTTGTGTGTTTCTATGCATTCATCTTTTATCGAGACTCNCGCCTATTCTCTAAAAAATAGGGCTCTAAGCGCTTTACATAACCAACGCGCACACACACACACACACACGTGCGCGCGCATGCTCACGCATGACCACAAGATACATACACCCCTGCTGTTGTGTGTTTCTATGCATTCATCTTTTATCGAGACTCTTTTTTTCCATCTATTTGAACAACAGATTTTACTAACACTTGTGTACTTTTCTTTTGTCTTTACCTTAACGTGGTGACAGCCCTGATATGGCCCTTTGCGGTCGGCTGGGCTATAAGCAACATTACCTTACCTTACCTCTTGTCTTTACCAGAAGTTTAAAAATCAGAATCACATTTCAGCTCTTCACTTGATAATCACAGTAGTGTCTGTTTTCCTCATACTTACCTGTCCAAACAAATGCCTTGCCCTTACTTGGCCTTAGTTTCAAAGTGAGGTGACTGCAGGCGGAAATGGAAACACACTGAAAAGAAAAATTGCTGTTCTGCCGAATGAAAGAGACAAACAAATTACAAGACAAAACACAATGCATTTCCACCTCTTTGGTCTTCTTCAGGCAAGACAAACAACATTTAATACAATGACAGTGAAAAGTGAACAGTGATGTATCTCCTCAGATTGGGTGCAAAATGGATCATCATGGCGTAACTGTTGGTCATCAGTTGGCCTTGAGGCATATTTAGCTCCCATACTCCCTTAAATTTTTTGTTTATATTGAAGAATCCTGGTTACAGTATCTGAACATGCAAAGTGGAGATAAGGCATTTGAACAGGTAGTTATTTCATAAAGCTATTGTTAAGACTTAAAATTTCTTTTCAGATAGTTGTCATTTTCATTAAAAGCACAAAAACAGAAATAAAGAAAACAAAAAAGGTGGGGAGGTGGATAGGGGATGTTGTATAATATGAAGTGCATTAACTCTCACAAATCAGCTTTTTGCACTGATCAGTTGGGTGCAAGGCCCTCGGAGATTGACTGAGTGAACAAATCCATCCTGACACAGTATGAACATGAATGTTATAACATATACTGTACTCTTCCTGCTGTTGCCTCTAACCCAGAGTAAAGCTCAACACTGGAAACATCACTTTTCTTTCCCATCTCTGTCAAGAGTATGTGATGTGAAAACCCCATGTCTTCATTGTGCATGGCAAAATCGCAGATTCATATGACAGCAATGCTTTTAACAAAAAGACATTGTGTGCCTGTGTACAGGCTTGTAGCATGCTGGCTCTGGTGAAGTACGTCATCAAGATCCGTGAGAAAGGCGTGTCAGTTGGCGATGAACTGGCTTCCCTGTATGCTGGGGAACTCAACCCTGTGGCTGCCAAAGCTCAGCGCAAAGTCCCTGTACCTGAGGGGTAAGGGAGAGAAATGTCATGTGTGTTCCTCAGGTGAATTACAGAAATTTCTTGTATGTTCCTCAGGTAAATTAGAGAAATTTCTTGTGTGTTCCTCAGGTAAATTAGAGAAGGTCCTTGTAAGCTTTTATTTATGCTTCTGCCTGCACTAGAGTTTTCTGTTCATTTTAAAGGCAAAATCTGTTTTATTTCACGTGCGTCCTCTGGTCTCCAGAGTTGATCATGGAGTTCTACTTGTTGCGGATTGATTTTATGTCACACATAGTCTGTTGAAAATGTGCTCTGGGGTGCAAGTTCTAAGCGTTCAAGGGCTGTTATTATGTTGAAGAGACAGATAGAGATGTAAGAATGCAGGTTTTTGCAAGTGTGAGTGTGTGTTTTGTCCTGGTGTCCTTGCCCTTGCATGGAGGATTCAGTGATTGGTATCCTACTTTTCTTTTGGCTGTTAGAATAAATAATTTTTGGCTTGAAGAGAATGGGTGTGAATTAAAGCATCTTGATATATTTTTGTTGTCGAATTCTTGCTGCTTAGTTTCACTCAGGTACATACCTAATTCCAGCCACAACCTCATATGTCTCGTTCTTTTTTTCCCTCTCTTCCTTCCGCCGTCCACCTCTCTCTCTTTCACTCTCTCTCTCTGTCTGTCTGTCTTTTTCCTGGCTCTCCCAAGTCTTGAAAATCATCGTCAATGTTTTAATATTGCAGGCTAGATTTAGATACCTGGATCAATCAGCCTGAATCAGACAGCAGTGATGAAGAGAGCATGGGTGTTGGCTTTTTCTCCTCTGTGGGCTCTGATGAACATAGGTAAGTTCAAAAGACATTCAGTTTTGCTTCTTTGCAGCTGCAGTCCTTCCCCCTTTGGAGGTGTTGGTCAAGAAACTGTCAAGGAAAATTAGATGAACTGTTGAATTAAGAAAATCAAGCAAGTTGTTGAAATAAAGATGATAAAGAACTGTTGAACAGTGGAAAATAATCCTTGATGTCTTGTGGGAGAAACAGCTTTTTTTTTCATCTCTGTAGACAGTTCTTTTAGACTTGTGTAATACATGTAACAATAAAAAGAAAACGGTGATACATCTTTAAATCATTTTCATTCTTCATAGAGTACATTTCATAGCTTTACCTATTTCCATATTTATTTCCATACCTGTTGGTGACTTAAAGAGCAAGCACTGTGTGGTGCCATTATACATGAAGTCACAGACAGCAAACAGCTTCTCTACAATCATTCACCTCCATTAACACAGAAAAACTACAGATTGATTACAGGTAGAAACTTTGGAATCCATTATAATTTTTTCAGTCTGAACAAAAATTGACTAAGTGATTTTTCTCTTGTGCTCATGAGGCTGAGTGTTTTGAACTTATTGTTGACAATGGATTCAACATGATGCTTCTGAATAGCAGAAGCATTACTGTACCTTCTCAGTTGTATTGATAAATAAGATGGATGGTGCTTTGAAGAGAAAGGGTAAAAGGAATGAATGTGAAGATAAAGCAGGATTTTTCTGTCACTCGGGGGAAACTAGTCTTATTAGATGTAGAGTTTGTGGTGTTATTTGATTCATTGTAACATGTTTTGCAGGACGACATATCAGCTGGAAACCTCTAAGCCAGTTCCAGAGCTTACACCAGAAGAGCTGGAGAAAGTGAGACACGTTTGGTTCATCTAGCTCTGTGTGTGTGTTTGCTTTTGTCTCCGTGTTTTATTGTGGTGTGGGTTCTTCTTCTTCCTCTGAAGTGAACTCATTCTTATCAGCACAAGGTATGTGCTTATCAAGTCGTTATGGTTGCCACAGATTTTGTGTCCGTGTTTGAAACGGACAAAGAGAGGGAGATGGAAGATTTTTACATTGTCAATTGGTGAAAAAAAAAATTTTTTCAGTGAAAACTCTGCTATTGTTATCTATAGGAGAAAAAAAAAAGATTTAGGGGAGAGAGAGACAGAGAGAGAGAGAAGTGGAGTTGATAGGAGCAGAAGGTGAGGGAAAAGAAAATAAGAGGTACATCAATATGGGAAAATTTTTGGTGACTGAAAATTTTTTTCTGGATCAAATGTAAATTCTACCATGCACAGAGACTCGAATTTCTCAGTGTGCAATACCGATGAAAATATTCATTTACTATCCCAGACTTTTGTCACTGACAGTCTGTTTTGCTCCTAATTCAGCGACGGGAGGCACGGCGAACGGAACAAGAACATAACCCCCACTACCTGAAAGACGACGGAGGGAGCAGAAAGTCCCGGCGGATGGACAACGACGTCAGTGGTATTCCGGTGGCCGCCATTGATCTCTCTGTTCCTCTGCATGTGCCAGGTAAGGCCATGGCGGTGGGATGGCTGTCATCGTCGTCGTTTTTCCTCGCTTCTTTTCCCAGGTCTCTTTGTTCATGTTGGCAGTTTTGCTGCTGATTTTCCTCTTTTTGTGTATGTGTGTATTCTAGGGAAGGCATGAGGAAATGTTTTGTTTGTAGACAGAATTTAAAAGCAAATGTGATTGAAACATTTTATGAAGTCACGTTTGGAAACAGCTGTCTTTGTCAGATGAATCAAGATGAAAGGGAGCAGGAGTGCAACAACTGTCATTGTCAATTGAATTAGATGAAAGGGAGCAGGAGGAGTGCGCAGTTGGAATGTCTTGAGAGGAGAAAGTCAGTGGAAAGTGATGTAGAATATGTAGTTTTGTGTGTTGAATTTTAAAGTGTAATTTGTGAATATTGGCTTGCAATCTTACCTTTTGGATTGTTCTGTTCATTTGATTATTCTTATGATGGGTTGTCTCTGAACAGGATTGTCGTCGTCAGACAAGTACATGCAGCTGGAGCACCAGAAGTCGGAAGGCAGAAGTCGCAAGGAGGGCAAAAGTCGGAAGAAGGGCAAGAAGAAGCGCAGAAAGGGCAAAGAGAGTGAATCAGAGGAAGACCTTGAACAGATTCACGCTGTCAGCACAGTACTGGATGCACCAGATGTAAGTGGTTATGTGTACATTGTGGAGTATAGGATATTTATATGTTCCGCTGCAGATATGCACAGAGTCCAGCTGCTTGTAGTAGGGTTATGAAAACTCAGAAGTACCCATCCAGTGCAATGGGGTGGAGACTCATTTTAAAGGATTCTCTGCTACATACTGAAATGCAATAATGAACACTGAAACGACTACGACGGTACTGTTGTTCATGTGTCGGTCGCTGCATCCTGGAGATCTTTTGCTTATGGGATATAATGTAATGGTATTGCAGAAAGTCAACAAGTCATTTGTTATTGTCCCTTGTTTAAGGTTGCTTTAATCCTTCCCAGACTAGTCGGATGCTGTTGCCGCTATGACCCGCTATGCAGAAAAGTCAGCGTTGAAAATTTATAACCAGCTTGGTCAGACACAGGGAGCGGCTGAATAGCCTGAAGGAGCTGAGTCATGCTATGGGAGTAGCAATGTTTGCAAATCTTGTCAGGAAACACAGAAGAAAACGTCAAGAACAAAAAGTTTTCCAAACTACAACGATCTTCCTAAAAAGGCCGTTTGGTGAGAAATAGATTTCAATATCAGATCTTAAATCTACCGTCAATTGTTTTGTTTTTTTTCAATCTTTGTTCCATTCTTTTATTTTGATCATTTTGTTCTTTCGGTTCAGAATGTTGCCGGTGGTATTTCTACACTGCTCTTTCTCACCTGTCCTTTCACAACCTCATCCAAACTACCAGTGCTGTTCCATTCTTAGTGCCAGCAATTGTCAGGGAGCCATTAATCGGTTAATTGTTCTCTTTGCAGGGAGCAGAGGTAACCTCTGACAAAGAAGAAGATGGTGACAGCAAGGACCCTTACAAGATGCTGGACATCAACTTAGATGCGTAAGTAGACTTGAAAAGAGGGAAAGGGGGAATATTGGTGATTCCGGCTCCCCTTTCTGTTCTGTTTGTGATCAGTTAAGTCGGATTTTACCTTATTGAAACTTCATTTGATGAGTTTGATATCCGCCATGCTCACTGCATTCATAGTGTAAATGATCAGGATTTTGGTTTTATAAGTGTTGTAAGCACGAGCTTCCCAGACATGTCATATGTATGGTATTCTTCAATTTTTATTATCATTAGTTCAGAGTAGGCAGGAGGTCATCTGCTGTCATTTGAGGACGCCACAGCAATGTTGGTTTTTCTCCTGGGCATGCATGCACACACATATGCATGCATGTAGTCTTGCTATGATGAATGCATATCAGGCCAACCTCATGCTGTACATTAAATACACAAATAAGCAGACGTACTGCTGTGTTACTTGTTCTTCTGTTTCTGATCTTTAAAAAGAAGTGTAAATGAAACATGGAACAATATGTTATATTTTCCCCAACAGCCCGCTCCGAGATGACGAGACATTGCCTGTAAGGACCCACCGCATCGTAATGGATGAACCCAGAGCCGAGAACGCCGAGGAGGCTGCTTCAGTATTACCTGTGGAGAAACACAAGAAGAAGCACAAGAAGGACAAGGAGAAGAAGGACAAGAAAGAGAAGAAATCCAAGGTAATTTGTGCCATGAACAGGGTGTCTAGCCAGGGGTGTAGAACTTGACCTGAGAAGGCACAAGGTCTGATAGGTCTTGGCAGGGTCGTGTCAAGGTCAAGAAAATCGTAGACAGTCACGCACACCAGGTACAGCAAGTCATGCAGTTATGGTTGAAGTTAGAGAAAGTCATGGATTTAAAGAAAAGGTCTTCAGGAAACACAAATGCTTGATGGAGGCATGTTTGTGTCAATGTGGAAAAATCAAGTGAACATTTAGCCCATTACAAGCGACCCTGAAATGGCCATTGTGACAACAGTAGTAGTAATCTTTCTCTGTTAAAAATACACATTTACAATCACAGAAATTCTTTAAAATAGCATGGGAAAAGTAAAGGAATTTTGAATTTATCAACCTGTTTGGACCTTGTTCTTGGATTAGAATGAAAGTCTTCGTGCATAAAAAAAATAATTCATGCATATATTGCAAGTGCTTATGGATAGTTATTTGGAGCAGGAAGTGTGTGCATTGTATAAAAAAGTCATGTTAACTGGTTATAAAAAGATAAATTCTTGGTAGTTTGGCGCATGGAATGATTACATGCAAAAGATCTAAGAAAATTTCAATTGAAAGTTAAGATGAAAATTGCTTATGCAAAGTTGTAAAATGTGTGCATTAATAATTTATTTTTGAGAGATCATGGTTTATCCTTATAAATGCTTGTTAAGATTGTATGAGATTCTGGAAGGGTTCTGTGTCATCACTTGCAGTTGACTGCACTATAAATAACATGGAACAACAGGTCGTCATAAATGCTCAGATTAAGGTGGTCACAGCATTAACAAATTAGCCAATAACAGGAAGTAGACACTGCATGAGAGAGTGCAAGAGACCTGCTCCATTTCACAACAAATATTAAGCGAGATATAACTAACATAAATTTTTTATTATTTTCTTTGGATGTATTTTTGTTTTGTTCAGATTTAGATTTCTTCCTGTTAGTTGTAAATGTGAGTACAATGAAGTGTCTTTTGTGTGTGTGTGTGTATGTGTGTGTGTTTAAAATTTTGGAAAACATGTTTAGAGTTAAAGTAGACTCAAGGTTGAATAGCTAGCGGTTGGTCACATTCATATTTGTTCCAAATTTGGTTCAGGAATGTTATTTAATGCATCTATTCCTTAAACATTTTGAAATAAAGAGTACCTACCGATAAACACAAATAACGTTCAGCAGTCACAGTGAAGGTACATGAACGTAATAACTTGTATGTGAGTGTGACATGTTCACATGCAGAGTAATATGTTTATGTCTTCTAGAACTGATCAGTTTGCTTTGCTGGTTTCTTGCTTGTGACGACAGAAGGAGAAGAAGAAGCGCAGCAAGTCGGAGTCCCATAATGAGAATGGTCCCAGCCTCCTGTTGGCCACAGGTGGAGAGGAGGAGCCGGCAGAGGAAGCGGCAGTGGTGGACGACGCAGAGGAAGCTCCACAAGAGAACCAGGTCCTTGAAAATGGGGCAGGGAAGGTAAGGAGGGCTGGTCAGTGACCCGTGATCTGATTTCTCCTCTGTCAGTGGAGATGGAAGGGGTGGGTGGAAAGGCAGATGATGGCTTCACTCTTCCACCGTTACCTCTCCCTTTTCCCCAGCACCGGCCGGTTGGTTGGTTGGCTGGTGTAGCTTTGGTCTTTAACTGACAGTTTCATTCTTCTGTGTATTGTAGATGCTTCAGAATGAACTCTTGGCGCAGTGATCTCTTAACATGCCACAATCGAGAGTCCCCAACTTTCACAGGCAGTAGAGCCTGTTCAGAGATTTCAAGATAAGGAGAGTTGTATTATCTACAGTCTTACTTCTTTTGATGGTTGCATTTTAGCAAGATGTACTTATACAATCCGTTTTCTCTCTTTCTTTTTTTTTTTGTGCTTTTTTATTTGATACAAGATTAAGGTTGAAAAGACTTTATTGCTGCTGTCTGCAAACTGAATAAAGAGAAATGATGGACTGATGTTTAACTTGAAATGCTTGTTGTAGGTCAGCAATTCTTAATCCTATGTTCATACAGGGACAAGCCTGGGTCTTTATGGCAGATTTTTTTATGTGGTGTCCCTTCAAACATTTGATCTACTTGCATCCCATTTTCTCTTCTCTTTTTTGTAAATTCTTTTTCTTTTTTTTTTTGACAGGTATGAAAACTTTTGCAAAACTAACTTAGGAAAATTCTTTTTCGGAAGGGAATGGGGTGGAGGGGAGGGGTTTAATGCATTAGATGCACAGTGCTTAAGGAACTTTCAATTTATCTTGGTATCTTGTGTTGAAGGAATGAAACCTCATTCTGCCAGTTGGAAAGGAACACGCAAAATTTTGATCTGTGAGATCCTTGAAGTATGGTCATGGAAGTTTCAGGCAAATTACACTGTGCATATCCTGCAGGCGATGGACACCATTTGATCTCGTGGTTTTCAGGGAGACGATTTAGAGTTCTGGCTGTCTGGAAATGACCAAGCTGCAGAGGTCAGTGCCAATGGTAAAGGTGAACCAGCCGGTGACTCTCCTGCTGGTGCTGGTGCTACTGCTACTCCTATACCCACCATCACGACCACCAAAGCTTCTGCTGCTGAAGTGGTGCTCACATCGGAGGAGGAGGACCACGTGTCTAGAGATACAGAAGAGGTCAGTTTGAAAATTGTTCAGTTATGTTTTTGTGTTGATACTCTTAATTCGTGTGAGGGCATACACAGATCTGGATTAATGTAGAGCATTAATGTTGAATTAAATGGTACATGGTTGGCCTGTGGAAAGGTGACATGGACCTGGATTTCTATATTATTCAGGGCACGTCTGTATGGAAAAGTAAGAGCTTAGCATTTGCATTGGAAAGTATTGCAGCTTTTGTGTGCATTTGGATAAAAACAGACTGGCAAGTAAGCGCAACATTTCTGAAATCGTGTTTTGTAAGCCACACAAGTGCATTCACCTGTGCTAGTGTGCATGCATACAAATATGAGAAAACACACGCTAATTCACATACACCTGTTTTGTGTGTATTAACTCATGCATACATGTACTGTATGTATATATGTTTTATTGTGAAAACAAATTTTCTGGTTGTGCGTGCATATGCATGCACACTCATCACACACGCACACACATTCTCTCACACACACACATGCACACACACACACTCTGTCACGCACACAATAAAAGCAGATTCTTTTCATTTTAAACTTTAGAGCCTGGGCCATCCCAGTAAAGTGCTCTTGTAGATTCAGGTCACTAAACTATGCCAGTGTGTAGTGTTCATGGTGCACAAAACACTCTCACTCTTTCTATCTAGGTTAGTTAGCAGATTCATAACAGGAGTAGTGTTGCAGATAGAATAACAGACTTGACAGCATGTTTTTTCGAGTTAGGCCTCCAAGTCCATGATGTGCTGTCATGGCTCAACATATTCCTGCTTGATGCTTTTGCACGCTGGATCAAAGTGTGCTTATTTTGTAAAGAGTGTACGATCAAGAGAGAGAATGTCAGTGCAGCTGGTGACACAGAGCTTAATCAGGCAGATGCGAACAGTTTGGAACTGGCAGATCGGTACAATTCAGATGTATAGGAGGACCATCTTTTGCAAAGATTTTATTGATCTGTGATAATACATAGTTTTATGAGCCTCGCTGATATAGATTGGAAACTGTGAACAAAAGAAAATAGTACAGGTGAGTTACAAGATCAGGTTAAAATGTTTATTTACTTCTAATCATACGTTACCATACCATACAAGT
>LFLW010514359.1:0-10928 GCA_001262575.1 Conus tribblei | reverse complement strand
ACTCCCCATGTCTGCTCCCTCCCTTCCTCCAGCATCCTCTTCCCTCCCACTCTCTCTCCATCGCCCTGCGCGTCTTGCAGAGCAACAGATATGTGCAACCAAGCGTTTATAGCTTGCTCGCTCAGGTGTCCCCCGAAAGCTGCACCCTGATTGGCTCACTGAGGCGCAAGAAGCTCTGTGATTGGTCACTGCAAGCCGTGAAGAGGATGGAAGAAGCTACAGGTGGGAGAGGTGTGGATGCTTTTTTTTTTCTTTTTTTTTTAAAGCCTTTGGTCTGGGCGACACGCACAGGTAACAGCTGTTGAGAGCAGTCAGTGTTAAACAGTGAACCCTCCAGTGGTTCGCTGCAGTCGTGGTTGGAGACGACACGCTGAAGTGACTGTTACGAAAAAAAAAATGTTGAATCTTATTGTGCTTTGAAAACGTTGACATTGATTGTGCGTTTAAAAAAAAAAAAAACACTGATTAGTTGTGCGTAAAATACTTGTGTTTATCGTGTGCGCGTAATACAAAACAGTACTGGTGGTGTGACGATGTACACGGACGTTTTTTCCGTGAAGAAGTGAGAAGGACAAGAGGAACGACTTTGTTGCATTCGCTGGCTACTCCACCTTGTTGTCTGGGTCAGTATGGAGGTGTTGTCCCCGTCACAAGATGAACTGGCCCTGACGTTCACGGACAGAGGAGAGTCGTTTGTCGCCCGACGACCCACCCGGGTGAAGAGAGCCACCTTGCTTCAGGGGCGGGATCTGCAGGACGTGCCTGCTGTCTTGCGGTTCCAGTTCCTGTCCATCTTCTCACTGTCCTCCAGCTCTGCTGATTGTGACCCTGACTCTGCACACCCTGATCCTTCAGACGCACAGGCTGTGGAGTGCACGAACCGTGCGCAGTCAGCTCAGGGCTCGGCGTCCACCAGCAGGGAGGACGCATGTTCAGCGGACACCGGCACCGATGGCAGGATCGCCTCCAGTGAGGATCAGACCCGAGCTGTGGGCTCTGAAGGTACATCTTCCCTAACGGTCCAGCAACCCTCTGACCAGCAGTCTTCCCCGCAGGGAGGCCCCTCATCGCAGTACACACCAGCGTCCGGTGATCGTGCCTCACCCGATGCCAACCCTGATGCTGTTGCCGCAGAAGACGAAGCTGGAGTCAGGGGAGATCAGGAGGGTTGTTCCAGGGGTCAGGGGTCGGCTGATGACAGACAGTATGTCATGGAGGACTCGGGGCGCAGTTTGCACGTGGACGCGTGGAGTGACACACAGCAGGCACAGGACTCGCTCTCTGCCCAGCGCCACCTGCAGTCCCCCGAGGGTGAGTACCTGGATGTCAGCTCGCCACCCTGCTCTCTGTCTGCCAACTTTGTACTCTCTTCTGCTGGGGACTCTCCACATTGTGACTCTGTGCTTGACTGTACTCTCCGCAAACAGCCTTCTGTAGACAGAGGGGAGTCCTTTGAAGTGGCAGAACAGTATACCGTGAAGCGGGCTCAGTTCTGGAAATCGGGGAGATCAGGAAACTATTTTATGGGAGATTACTCGTCCTGGTTGAAAGATTGTGCTGAGCAGGAGGATGAGGCCGTCGAGGACAGTCCTCAGCTGGCAAGGTCTGACCAGTACAAGTCTGAAGGGACGACTCTAGAAACTGTGCATGAGGCTCCTGCAGAACCCCTTGAACCTTCCGTGCCCTTTGTGTCAGGGTCTTGTGAACAACACATTTCTCCACCCGGTGAAACTGTGATTCAAGATGTGTCAGCTGACTCTGAAGGTGCTGAATTCAGTGACATGGAATACAGTGGCGCAGAAGACTTTCAAATGCCTGAGGATGACTCCCTGTTGCACTCCAACATTGTGATGACAGCGACGAGCACAGACTCTAGCCCCCCATCTGTGTCCAGCAAACTGTTTGCTGGTTGCTCTGTGGAGAGAGGAGAGTCCTTTGAGGCAGTGAAGCCTGCCACACTGACCCGACAACACCGCTTTGGGTTTAACCTTGATGCAAGAGTGTTCCAGACCACTTGGTGCTCTCTGGACCCTGGTATCCAAAACAGATCCGATGAAGTTCAGAGTGACATCACCAAGGGACCCACAGATGAGGCCGTGGACTCCAGCTCTACTTCATGGACTGAGGAAGCAGCTTCAGCAACAGTTGCACGCCCCACAAATTCAGCTATGGATAAAATGATGATGCAGACTTCCCAAGAGACGTTATTACCTTCAAACCTTGCTGATTCAGAATGTGTGACAAAAGTTAAAGACACCCATGACGATGACAATAAAGTTGATGCCAGCCATGATAGCTGGTATTCAGATGACCGACGTGACTCCTCTGATCTCCATCCCACTGGCCAGGAAGTCCGTCCATTTGAAAAGGTGCCCTCAGCCAGTGAAGCTTATGTTAAATCAGAATCATTTGAGTACGTTCATGGGGACGCTCTTGCAGAACAATCCTCTATTATGTTTAAGACGCAGTACATCGTAGAAACGCAAGAGACTCCTGGGGAAGAATCAGAGGCCTCTCATCCCAGTCCTGTAATCTCTTCCACAAACACAGCATCTTCAGAGCAAGTGAGGGATGTCTCGCACATCATCATGAATAACTCTGTGATCATAGATACAGGAGCGATGTTGAAAGACGATCAGGACAATGTCCCAGAAGAGATGCAATTGTCTGTAACCTCTTTAGAGCCAAAAGACGTGGAGGAGAATCCACAACTAATGACAGAGCAGACTTCGACATTGCTGACATTTACCTCCACGCAGCTGGCTCCAGTGCCGTCTGTGGAGAGAGGAGAAAAGGATGTTTTCACCACAGACGATGATGGGGTGGAAGACAAGTCTCAAGGAGAGGCAACAACATTCCTGCAAACATCTGTTGAGAATGATGACACTGTCAGTGAGCTTCTTTCTTCAAAGGACAACCCACTCCCAGACATTCCTGTCAAAAGAGTTCTCTCTGTTGAAAGGGGGGAATCTTTTGAAGTCTGCAAACCGAAATCACTTCATCGTCAGAGGCATGGTTTTCTCATCCAAGGAGGAAGCTGGAACGCAACGTACTATACTGATGTCCATGAACCTTTCGAAAAGGACAGAGATCACAGCATGGAGACAGATGGAAGGATCGCAGATGGCCCTTTCTGGATGGACAAATCTGCATCTCCTGATAGTGAGGCTTACTCTTCTCTTGAGAAACGTCAACAGCAGAAAAAGAATACTTCATCAATGGACAGACAGAATGAAGACAGCAGCGAGGAATTCCGCGAAGAAGAACAGTCCACTTCGGAAGACAACCTCCAAGTCAGAGAACAAAAGGAAGTTCTGGGACAGACGTCTGGGTCTTTTCCCTCCCCTGAAAATCCAAGTCAGTTTGTCTCCTCTGCTTCTTTCAGCCTCTCTGACCACCACTCTATGTCAACAGACACAACACAAGAACATGTGATGAAAATACAAACACACATGAACAACATGCCAGGATTAATGACAGATTTGTCTGTGGAAGGTTCACATCCTGGACCTGTCACCACAGACAGTGAACTGCATGTGGACGTAAGGATGCCAGAGTTACGTGGAGATTGTCTTTCCTCGAACCCCCAGTCACAGCCGTCACAAGACTCTGAGCTGACAACATGTTTGACCTCCTCTCAACCACAGTCTCTGGACTTGCAGAACAGTAATCCATTCCTCACTGATATTCCAGAGGATGGAGTAATGAAAGAGACAGAAACAGATACAGAGAATCAGAACTCTTTCAAAAATGATAACAGTCACCCATTCCTTAATAGTTCCGTTTCAAAGACTGCTACTGAAAACACAGATAAAAAAAGAGCAGACTCACCAGTTTTCCTGGAAGCAAAACACGAGGACAATGTGTCAGAAGTCGATTCCTCTGGTAAACCTCAAGACGTTAAACAGCAACACTCGTCTGAACATCGCAGAACATTGTTCAAAACCTATGGACAAAAATATCGGATGACAGAAAGTGTTTCTGATCAGTCTTCGGCTTTCACCAGTGTCACTAGCGCCAACTACAACATCTATAGTTCTGGTGGAGTGTCAGACAGTACCGAAGAATATGAAGAGAGAGCTCTGTTTCCTCAAGATCCATTGTATATGTCAGACAATGTGGGTTCTATCACTGACGAGGACAAAGGACACATCTCATCAATTGAGTTTGCCTTGAAGAATGCATCTCCTGCAGACGGGATCCATGAAGATCGTGAAAGCTTCGCCACAACACATGCATTGTTTCCAGCAGAGCACCGTCAATCAGGATTTGAAAGGCTCTCAAGCACCAATTCTTCCATCTTTTCACAGAGTGTATCTCTGGACGCTGTTCAAAATGCCCCCTGGCTACCGGATTCAGATGTCTCCGCACAGTCACTGCATGATGAGTTATGCACTGCCACCAGGGGCACAGACTTTCAGCCAGATTCAAGCCACGAAGAAGGCATTGAGCAAACTGGCACAAGCGAAGTTGGTCCAACTTTTGAACAGACATCTGCTGAAAGAAACGAAAGTGATAGTGACGAAGAGCCGCGCGAAATTGAAACAGAATCTCACATCAACGTTGAGCTGGAGCCTGTGGAGCATGGTTTTATCCAGAGAAGAAATTGGGACTCATCTCTGAGCTTTGAAGATAGACGCATTGATATGAATGGTACGACCTCGAACAAAACCTATCTGACCAAACATCACAGTTTGGGAGAATCCAGAAAAGCAGAGACTCATCAGTCGACATTTGCATTCACGACTCCAGACTCAGAGATCTTAGGAACAGCACACCATCCGTCAGAAGTAAACACGTCCGGAGCATTTCCCTCCCATGAATTTAGTCAGCAGTCAGATTCCCTACAAACAGTTCTAACTCCTCCTGAGCTTGTATCTAAAGAGGAACCATCCACACGAATGGAAGAGACTGATGATCCTGATAAAGCAGACCTTTCTCCAGGCGGTGACACTGGGGGAGAAGGGACTGATGGAGAAGAGACCAGCAGTGCAGATAGCCAGGATCATGGAGAGTACATCGTGGATTCAGAGAGACATCCGGAGAGGGAAGCAGGAACTCATCAAGACTCGGACTCATATCTACAGAAGACAGGCACACGACGTTTTTTCTTGGAGAAGCCTATACCTCCAAGTAGCAACGCCTCTCTGAACAGCAGAACTGACTCAGAACATGGAAATGTTCTCGCTGAAAGCCACACAAGTCTCAGAACACATACAATGTTGGAAAGCAGGTATGCTACCTCTGCTGGAGGAGAGACTGCTGATGCGAAAGAGCCATCACCACATGTCTCTGCTGGTCACCTATTCATGGAGGCAACTCCTGAAGACCCCTCTGGACCACGTCCTGTATTGAGGAACCCTGAGGAATCTGTGAGTGGGGACAACATCCAGATGTCTTGGAGAGAAAGATCAGCTGATACTATTGGATTGGGTGGTGTGCATCGAAACAGATCATTAGAAATTAGTGCTGCTGACTCAGAAAGCATGATGTTCACTCGTCCAACAAATACAAACGAAGAGTGTGGAGAGCTGCCACATCATCCACATCATCAGCAAACTTCTCAGCTGAAACTAAGTCCTCAAGAAGAAGAAGCTTTTCAGATTATGCAGACGTTGTCAGAGCTGACACAGATGTGGGACAGTGATAATGCAGGAGACGGTTCTGCCAACATGTCCACTCCATCCACCATCATCCCCTCTGACAGGGAACGTCCCCACAAGTTGTCCTACACTAGCAAAGTGGTGTCCTTCAGCCGGCAGAATTCAGTTGATCCCAGCGAACTACTTGAAGAGGAACCGATCAAGGACAGTTTTGAGGAAGAACAGAAAGAAGCTATCATAGAAGAGACTACATTTGAAACATCTGATGATACTCAACGCCCATCTAAGACGGATGTGTCTAGTAACCTGCTAAAGACAGATGTTGCCACTGACGTGAACACAGATAGACACAGTGATGAGCTGATTACCAGTGAAGAAAGCTTACTTGCAGAGTCTTCAGGTAGCCAGAAGCAGCTTGTAGCTAAAGCACTTCCCCCAAATCCTCCTGACAGTTTGGCCCTTGAGGACGCATTGAAAGAGGACCTCACTGGAGGGGAGAATGCAACATTCCTCAAAGATCAGATAATGGCAGATGTGTTCACCAGCTACGATATTTCGTCTCTTGTTCATACAGACAGAACAGAGTCGTTTGAAGTTCTGACTCGCAAAAGAATTCCTCGGCTATCTGGCACTGGGTCGTCTGGTGGTTTTCTGTCAGGTGTTCCCCTTCATGTGACAGACTCGGATTCTGATGATTTTCAGTCATCTTCGTGGCTCACAAAACTGGTCACTGCAGCTAAAGGTGCCTACGACTCTCTTGGAAGAAAACTGAAGAGGAAATCCAAGCAAGGAAAATCCAAACCAGAAGAAGATGGAAAGAGAGAAGAGCAAGCAACTAGTGAAGACAGTGAGTCTGACTCTGAGGATAGTACAGACAGTGGAAGCGATACTGATCTCACCGACTCAGTGGAGAGCAAAGGGTCTTTAGAAACAGCTGGAGAAGCAACACGTTCTTTGGAGCAGCAAAGAATTGTGTGTCCTGACACAGAGCACGGTCAAGTCTTGGTTCTGGGTGAGTTCACCGAGGATCCAGGAACATTGGAGTCTTCAAATGCTACCACCTCTAGATTAGAATTTCAGGCTTGTGAGCAAGTATCCGCCAACAGTCTTAATTCAGCTTTTCCAGGTGGCTATCTTCGAACTGAAGAGAAGCAGTTGGGGAACACTACAACCCATATTCGAGCTCAGGAAGACGAAAATGATGATCTTCAACCTTTACTTTTCGGACAAACTTTCGAAAAGACCAGAGAGTATCCAGGAGATACGTCTGAACTTTCTGATAGAGTAGAAGGCGAAAGATTGTCATCAGCACAGGAGCCGGATTGTGTTGATCATGTTCAAGACTCGCTGGCAGCACTGACTAAACCATCGGGAACACTGCCTCCAGCAGACAGTTGTGAACAGATCGACGACAGACAGGTCGAAGAAGACATATCTTACCGTGCTTTGGCTCAAGCCGGCTCACTGCAGGAGAATGATGCCCATGCTGATCTGAAGAAAGTGGACTCTGATAATGAAAATCAAGCATTTGATGAAGATGACAAAAATGTGTGTGAAGAGGATGTCTTTACTGCCTCGACTGATGCCCTCAAAGATTCATCCAGTGAGCAACTTTCTGCGTCAAATTCTGCGTCCAGTTCCAGGTCCCCATCAACATCTTCAGACGTGCCTGGTGATCCAGTCTATACAGTGGATGGCTATGAAAAGCTCCAGTCTGAACCAGAGGAATGCTTCACGCAGAATACCATGATCTTTACACATTCTTCAGTGGTGGAGGAAGGCTATGATGGATTTATACCAGCCACAGATGACAAAAGTAGGCATCGCTCTCGTCATCGGTCAGGCAATGCAGGAAGACATGACAGTTATTCCACATCAGAAGCTGACGATGACTACAAGGACAGCGAACACAAAAGGCACATGCAGCTGAAACACAAGCATGAGAATGGTGTTCCTGTGATGCCTGACTCATGGGTGGACTATGAAGCTGATGACGAAACCTGTTCTGATCAAGCAGCTCCAGTGACCAGGAGCCTCCTGGCTCTCAGCAATCAGCAGTCTGAAGAAAGCGACCTGACAACAGGCCAGGACGAGTCAGACATTGTGGACCAGTTCGTTGACCACCATGACCAGTCAGCTCATGAGGACGTGAATCAGACTGCTAACAAAGACATCTGCATGGAAAGCAACCAGCTTGTCACCGAAAATGTGCCCTCTTCTGAATTTCGTGACACTCCAACAGAAATGGTCAGCAATGGACAAGACGTCATTGAAAGAGAAGGTGAAACACAGATTCACCCAGATCAGCATTTAGAACAACCAGCATCAGAAGAAAATGAACACGCAGAAGAAAGACATTACGACCCAGTTCTTGATTCAGAAGGCAGTACTGTCGTGTTCACTTCAGCGAGGAAGGATGTGGGTGATGAGTCGGACGAACCAGCAGGCTTTGAACAGGAGGAACACCATGCTGATGGTGAAAGGGAGATTCGCAGCCTGGCCAGAGAAATCGTTTCTGGTGTGATCGCATCTGCAAGAAAAGTGATTGAAGACAGTGGGTGCCAAGATGAAGAGGAGGCTAAGAAAGATCCTGAAAGTAATCTGGTGTCTCCAGAAGCAGAATCACCGGAAAGGACGCACCTTGCTGAAGGTTCTGCTTTTCTGAAAAGTGCAACTCCATCATCTCAGACACCGCCGTCTCCTGCTGAAAGCAACAATGGAATGCAAACAGACGAACCTGTTTCATATGACAAGCAATCAGTTGAAAATCAGGCGAGTTTAATGAAGGCAACTTTAATGGATACTCACCAGTCTACCAGTGCTGACTCAGTGTCTTCACCGGTGGACATGTCTCCTCTGAAAGAGTTCCCACAGACGTGCGAGAGTAGTGACATCGAGGACCTCAGCATATTCACTGAAGCTGACCTGAATCAGTTTTCAGACAACCAGACTGAGACAACAATTTTCCAGGAACTTGATGATGCCGAGAGAGCTCAAGAGCTAAAATACTCCCAGGCCATTAGACAGCACAGCATTGAAGATGGAAAACTTGACGTACATGACAAGAAACTGGCTCCACTGAAGCTGATCAAGCTGCGTGCACAGCCCAAGCTGAGGAGTGAAGACGAAGCACAAGCCACTCTTGATGGTGAAGAACGTGCACGTTCTGATGATACAGATGAAACAGGTCCATCCGGTTCAGATCACAGACTGTCGCGGGAATTGTCAGACAACGGCAGTGTTGGTGGTATGGGCCCTTCTTTCTCCCGCTCGATAGACTCCCTGACGCTGGTGGCATTTGAAGCACAGGCAGCTCTGCAGATGGAGTTTGCCGCACAGCATGCCTACAGCTCCTCGGTGGATGATCTCTCCTCCCCTAGTGTGCTCCTCAGACAACAGAGATTTGTAGAGGACGTTTCAGCAGCCAATGACCCATCACGGGACGGCGTTCTCAGTATCTCTTCTTTCGATTTAGTCCCTTCGTCTCCAGCCTCGGTGGATGAGGGGCCACAACAAGAACACTTTCTGGAGCGCATGCTCAGCACATCTTCTGTGGACGTTTTCCATCCTCATCAATCTTCAACTGAAAACGTTTCAGATACCCGACAAGTTACAGATGAAGTGATTCCTTCAGACTCAGTTCAAGTGAACCGTCAAGAGCTTGAAGTGCCCTCTGTGGAAGAGGCCTCAGATAATCTCACGTCATCATCTGCAAGTGTTGATGCCTTCTCTGTTGAAGGACAAGTGACTGATGACAGTGCTGCTCAGACTGTGGCACGTCACCACCTTCTGCGGTCAGATGCCGTGACTTTGGAATCTGAACTCTCCGCAACTATGGCTCCGTATCTGCAGATCGAAGCTGAGACTCAGTCTCATGAAGTGAAGGCCAGCCAAAGAATACTTGACGACGATCTTTCTGCAAGTACTGAAAGAGAAGAGGAACTCTTAACAACTGTCACACCCATTGCTACTGGCATAGAGACATCATTGATTAATACAGAAAGTAGCCATTTAATGACGTCTCCCATGTCAGAAACTCATACGCAACGATCTACAGCACCCCAGAGCTTTCCACAGGATGACCTTGTTCTTCAAAGCACTGAAACTGATCCTGATCTGACAACTTCACAAAGTCTGCCTCTTATCCCTGACAGTCCTAAACATGCGGGTGATACTCCACATGAAATAGCCCCTGAACAAACATCTGCATTGTCTGAAAATTCATCTGATGTAAGTCAACGAACTCCTTGGTTTGAAAAGGTCGTTACAACTGCTAAAGACGCCTACAGTTCCCTAGAGAAGAGACCGAGGAGGAAGAAGAAAAAGAAGTCCCCATCTGATGAAGGTGAGGAACAGGCCATTGACGAAGACATCAGTGGCGATGAAGACTTCAGTGACTCTGATGAGGACAGTGTGGATGATGCAAAAGATGAAACTGGTTATATTGAATACATATCAAAGACCCCTGATCACAGACAATCATTTGACGCATCAGACATCACGCATGCGCGTGCAGAGGACGATCGGAAAGATTCTAAAGACACGGGTCATGACAGTGAAGATCTAGACAAGACTCTACCACCTACCACTGGTAATAGGGAGGACAGGACATTGAAGCAGACACAGAGTGAGGACAAAGGTCAGAGTTCAGAGAGCTCTCAACGGTTCTTTGAGGATTCCAGTGACCTGTCTGTCCCTGTCTCCCTGTCATCACAGTCAGCCATGATCGTAGGACACGCTATGTTCCTGGAGGAGCAGAGTCTTTCAGTGAGGGCTGTTTGCCCAGACACTGACACACAGCAGTCTGACGAACTCCAGGGCAGTCAGGAGGTCTCTATTCTTCAGACCTCCGACACTGACCTCGTCCTGAAGGAGTCACTGACAATCGGTCCTCTCACATCAGGGAATGGTGAGCTCACTGACAATGTTCAACTCGACATGGCCCATGAACAGAGTCCTTCACAGTCTGAAGAGCCACGTGATGCTGATGGACGATCTTCACCTTCCTGGATGGAAAAGGTCGTGACAACTGCCAAAGACGCCTACAGCTCTCTGGGAAAGAGACTCAGAAGAAAGAAGCAAAAGAAGTCCCCATCAGATGAAGGAGGAGAACAGGACATTGATGAAGATTTCAGTGGAGAAGAAGACTACTACACTGACACTGATGAGGACAGGGAGGAGGATGAAAAAGATGAAAGCAATAACGTTGAAGGTCTCTTAGGGTCCTCAAGGGGTAGACGACCACCTGATGCATCGGACTCTATGTTAGTTCATACAGTGGACCAGTCTGAGGAACCTGAAGGTAAAAAACATGACAGTGAGTTT
>LFLW010511371.1:0-11265 GCA_001262575.1 Conus tribblei | reverse complement strand
ACACACACACACACACACACACACACACACACACATGATTAATGTCATCAATAATGTCTTGCCTTTCAGCTTCCGAAAATGTCAGGTACCTCCGGCTAAGTTCAAACACACTGATCAATACGTCACCTCTCCTCATCCAAAGTCAAAGGTGCTGGTCAATATGGCAACAACTCACGGGCAAAGTCAGAAGGTCGGCAAAAGTCAAGTGCACTCATAGAAAATAAACAAAGAAACAGACAAAAAGAAACAAATAAACAAACAAAGGCAGACACTAACTGCAGCGTTAATGAATTCTGGAATAAGTTAAAGAAGAAAAAAAAAAAGAAGAAAGAAAGAAAGAAAAAGACATATTTAACAAAACTTAGCGAAAGTGATATGATCGATATGTTAATGAACTTAAGAAAATTGAAATGGTTCAAGTTTCAGTGAAACTTAGCGAAAGTCATATGATTGATGTGTTAATGAACTTAAGAAAATTGAAATGGTCAGTTTCAGTGAAACTTAGCGAAAGTCATATGATTGATATGTTAATGAACTTAAGAAAACTGAAATGGTCAGTTTTACTGAAACTTAGCGAAAGTCATATGATTGATATGTTAATGAACTTAAGAAAACTGAAATGGTCAGTTTTACTGAAACTTAGCGAAAGTCATATGATTGATATGTTAATGAACTTAAGAAAACTGAAATGGTTAAAGTTTCACTGAAACTAAGCGGAAGTCATATGATTGATATGTTAGGCCTAATGAACTTAATAAAATGGAAATGGTTCAAGTTTCACTGAAACTTAAGCGAAAGTCATATGATTGATATGTTAACGACTTCAGCAAAAGTCAAAAGGACTGGCGTGTTAAATACCGAAACAAAAGTCAAATGATTTTATTTTTCAATGATTCCGGCAAAAATCAAATGAAATTAATATATTAATTAACGTAGAAAAATTCAAATGACTGAGAAATCAAGCACCTTGGCTTAAAAATCAGATGACTGATATACCAATGAACGTTCAGCAAAAATAAGAACGTCAGTGACCTATGCAAAGTGAAAAGGTTAGTATGTCAATGGCCCAGAGCAAAAGTCAAATAATCGGTATGTCAGTCAAACAAGTGATGTGCAAATGACTAATAGCGAAAGTCAAATGACTAACCTGTTGAGGACCCTAGCAAAAGTCATATGATTGATGTGTCAGTGACACACAGCAAAACATCACATGGCTGACATGTTAATGACCCATAGCAAACGTCAATGGATCGACGGTGTCAATGACCCAAAACAAAAGGCAAATGATTGGTATATTAGTTACCCCAGCAAAAGTCGAATGATAGACATGTCGCTCCAGCAAAAACTTAAATGATAGATTTGTCAATGACCCAGCAAAACTCAAATGATAGATATGTCCTTGACTCCCGCAAAAGTCCAATGATTGATATGTCAGAGAGCCAAACAAACATCAAATTGTAGGCGTGTCACTGAACCCCAGCCAAAATCGAATGATATATATGCCATTGACCCCAGCAACATCTAAATAATTGATATGTCAGCGATCCCAACAAAACTCAAATGCTTCACAGGTCAGTGATCTCAACAAAAGTCAAATGACTGATATATCTGAGACCCCAGCAGATACCAAATAACTGATATGTCAGCGACTTCAGCCAAAGTCAAGTGATTGTTTACCCGACAAAAGTCAAATGATTGATACGTTAGTGTTCCAAAGAAAAGTCAAACGATTGATATGTCAGTGACCCCAGCAAAACTCAAATGATTGATATGTCAGTGACCCCATAAAAATCAAATGATTAACATATGTCAGTGAATCCCAGCAAAGGTCACGTGATTAGCATATGCAAATAAATTCCAGCAACAGTCAAATGACTGACATGTCAATGACTTACAGCAAAATCCAAATGGTGGTATGCTCGTAATGCCAGCAGAAGACATATCAATGACATATTGAACCACAGGAAAAATCAAATGACCGGTAGGCCATGACCTCAGAAAAAAAATCCAGTGACTAATATGTCAATGACCTCTGCAAAAGTCAATATTACTCATACCTCCATGAACTCAAACAAAATGCCACTGATCCACTCGCAAAAGTCAAACGATTGTTTCGTCCATGAATTCTAGCAAAAGCCACTTAATGGATGTGTGTCTGAGAGTGTTGCTCAAATTTCTTGACTAACACTGCAGGTATTTGTATCTCTCGGACCTGGCTGACGCCGAGATTTTTATGAAAGTAAGCGTCGAGTACAGCCCTGTTATGCAGTTTAAGACCAGAATGGAAATCCATGGCATCAACATCATCATCCGTATCCTAACCAATCGATACTATAGTACAATGTCTCAGATTCTGTGGCCCTATGAGCCCTCCTCGCATGGTGACCCGTTTTGATTGCCACTCCACGCTCTGGTTTGATTCTGTCGGGGTCACAGGTGTCAGCTAATTCGTAGGGACTGTCGCTGGACGGATGTGGTGATGCCCTCCGGAGGGAGAACTCACCAACACCGGTTCCGCGACTTAGAAATTATTGTCATCATGAGGGGGCTTAGAAGGTGGTGTCCTGCATATGTTGGATCAGAACAGTCACCACTAAACACCACCAGAGTGATTCGGTTGTGTGCAGTGTCTCCTATGGTGGGTTGCCTCGTGATGACTGGACACTGACTACTCCCTATGGGATGCGGTGCCAGACGATTGATTGTGGATGCTGGGTCGGAGTGAACGACATGGATGCAATGCCACTGTGGTGGCACAGAATATGAGACAGAAAGAAAAAGCCTATTCACCAAGTCGTACTACATGCCATGAGATGAGATGAGATGAGAGAGAGAGAGAGAGAGAGAGAGAGTGTGTAGCAATAGCATTTTCATTTTAGGTCTTTTTCACAAAATTATGTTATTAGATGAGTGTGTGTGATTAGACGAGTGTGTGTATGTGTGTGCGTGTGCGCGCGCAAGAGAGAGAGAGAGAGAGAGAGAGAGAGCACTGTGCACATGTTGATAAAAGCCCTGTGGACCACAATGGGCCTTATCACGGCTGTCACCACGAGGTAGACAACTCTCAACATTGACACACATACACACGCGCCCCTCATTAAGACATTTTATTTTTAAATGAATTTTCGTTGATAGGCCTATCTTTCTTCCATAAAATAATGCTTCTCTTTCTAAGTTCCACCAGGTGGGATATCTCAGAACAGGATTTTCATGGAGCCTGCTGTAATGTGTTTATGTCTGACATCATGCAAGTCCCAGCACTCTATAGGAACATGCTTTAATGTTTATGGAATGCACATAGAATGCATCATGGAGCTTCTTCATCTTTAAACAAAACAATGAATGGGTGAAAAAGGAGTGGCCTTTACGACCGCCAATGGCACACGGTTAAAACTCTTTTTGGTTTGGACGGATTAAGAAGAGTTTGTTATCCTTCTGCGAGATCTGTTCCTCTTGCCAGGTCTCTGACATAAGCCTGAGCTTTAGGTTTTAGATCGATGTGAGGGATAAAGAATCTGCTCCACTCTTTACTTGTGGCATTCTTGACAAGTTTATTGAGCACTTCATTGCCTCGTATACCGACTTGGTCGGGAGCCCAACAAAAGCTATGTTGTAACCATCAGATTTCTGAGAGGCATACAATTCAAACAATTTCAGCAGTTGAGGGTGCTTGAGATTACAGCCAGCAATGGGCTCCACAGTAGAAAGGGAGTCCAGGAGAATGAAAAGTGTTAATATGGTTTACAGCGATTAAAACAAGGTGAACAAACAATCTGGGTATGTATGTATCATGAGCGCACGCATTCTTCATGTGTGTGTCTTCATCAAATATCTGTTCATGTAAACAAACTGGATCTAATCGTTGACAAATAGTTACATGATTCAGAATTCATAAATCTATCACCTTGGAGCCCAGGGATGGGGGATGGGGTGAGAGTGGAGATTTAGGACATTGTGGGCAGAGGAAGACATGAAAGAGATGTTGGGAGATGGGGAGAGTTGGGGTGGGGGTGGGAAAGGGTAGAGATAGGAGGTCGAGACCTGGCATGGTGACTGCTTGTGGTACTTAATGTAGGGAGAGAGGGGTGGGATGTGTATGGGTGAAAGTGAGAGTGGACATACTGGGGAGATAGTGGGGGTGGAGATGGGTGGTGGCGAAGGGAGAGGCCAGCTGCCCTCCATTTGAAAATTTCTTCCCATCACTTCCAGGAAGGGACTGTTGAGTTTTGAATCAGTTCCATGAATAAAATTCAGATACGACTGTTGAAACACTACATTTTATTACCATCATCACAAACCTTTCTGCTTTTTTGTTTCTCTCCGAATTGGGGCGCAGACATACACACACGGGCACAAGTGAATCTGTTGGGGTTGTGTGTTGGTTGTTGTATGATTGTTAGAGGCAGTGCAATGAGTATTTACAACGCTTGTAAAACAGTGGGGATGCTGTCCATCAACTTTGGATGTTGGGTGCTGGAGGCACAAGTTTAAAGAATGTATCAGAAGGCATCATGTTATACCATTGCTAATTGTCACAACACACCACAGTCATCAATTGTAGTTCGTTATACAGTATAATTTCTTCATTCTGAGTTTATGTATGAGAAATTCAGGCTCATTTCCGTGGAAAGAGCGACTCACGATAGAACAGTGCAACTTCCTGCAAGACTCAAAGTACAAACCCAGGATCCTTTTGCTTCCTTGGACAGTGTTTCATCCACTATATCACCTTTCCGTCATACAATGATCACAACAGTGACTTGATCTGGGACACATTCTGCAATTGAAACAGATCCTCCTCTTCAAGGTGGACCACAGAATGTCAGGATCGAGTCAAGCCATTTAAAATCAGAGTTGAAAATTATACACTGTTCTCGTCAAGTGCAAGAGAAAACGAAGTGCCTCAATGACTGACTGAGGCATATTGCTACTGCTGTTATCCTCCTTGACATGAAGTTGGCTGAAAACATCATGACAAATGCTCACTGAAAAAATGATACTGTCAGAAATTGACTACTCTTGGATATGCGATCGCCCGGCATACATTTATTCCTGCTGTGACCAATCTGCAGCGTACTTACTGTCTGAGTAAAAGAGTGAAAACAGTCCGGACATGTGACATGTTCACATAATGTCCAAGCAGAGAATTTCAAATGCGTAAAAACATTCATGACCTCTAGTTATTCTGGTGGTATTAGTGCAGTTAGTACCTCCATTCCCCTGGAACGTCATCCCTGTCTGCCAGTATCACCTCTGGTGGGTGAAAATTTAACACCTGGATGTATATTATGTTGCCCCATTAAAAACAAGTTTCTTTCTTAAATAGCACGTAAATAGGTTCAGGATTTGCATGGCACAGTACCTGAAATTTTCTGCAACCAAAATCTATCGTAACTGAAAATGGCTCAAGAAACTGAATCAGCATAATGTATTTTTGTTAAATTCATCTTTAATTTGCAGTGTTTCCAAAGCAATAGATCCAACCCCTAACAGCGCAATCAGAATACAGGTGTTTCTTTCACCAAAGTTCTGTGTGTTTGCGTGTGTGTGCATGCGTGTGTTTGTGTGTGAATCACTGAATGTGTGTGCGAGAGTGCATTCATTCATGTGTGCACTCAGGTTTGTTCTGGTTTTAATGTTCAAACAGAAGTAAAAATGAAGCCTTTTCTAGTTCTGATTGTAATCTTATTAATTTCTGTGTGCTTTTAAAGCATTGTTTTGTTCTTGTTAAATGTATGAGCAAAGGTTCTGACTGCCTTTTCTCCCATGCTCCTCCTTCCTCTCCCCTGACTTGAGCCAGAATCAAGTTTTTGATGACTGGCTAGAAACACACAAAAAAACCCCTCCTGCAATTTCCATGACCATTCCAGTTTTACCAGAACTCTACAGACACTGAAATATTGGCATGCTCCACTCTTCATCAAAGTTCCTTAACTCATGTGTTTTCCATGACCATTCCAGTATTCAAAGAATCTACAAACATTGCAATATTGGCCTTTTCCATTCTTACTCCTCGTTTCTTAAGATTTGTTTGTTCTTTTTTCACATACTCAGATTTAAAAAATTCTGTATCCTTTTAACAGTAGTTTAAGAGCAATATATAAATATATATAAGCAATATATAAATAGTAATTTTCTATCCTTTTATCCACTACGTGTTACACAAAGAACACCTTACACCACGTCACAAGGGATAATGTGGGAGTCAATGTAAACACTGAATTCCACAACTTTTGATATGTGTCTCATGCGTGGCTCTGGTTTTATTTACTTGTACAGTCAACCAAACTGAAATACAAACAGTCATAGTGTGCACAGCTCAGCCAACCATGAGGGCAGTGTTAGGTTTAGCAAAAGACGACAAATTCTGACAGAGAACGAATCACGGATTGTCAACATACAAACGACACACTGCCATCTGCAACAGAAGATAAAGAATAAACTCATTCACACTTTCAATGCACAGAGCTGTTGGAAGACCCTAATGTCATGCCAATTCAAATAATGAATCAGGAATAAAAAAAAAAAAAAAGAAAGAAAAGAAAAAATGCTTTATCAGTGCAGTAATATTTTAATCTTTAAGAGGACTGTGAAGTGCAGGCACCAAAATCACATCTAAAAAAAGATAGACCCTACCCCCCCCCCCCCCCCACCAAAAAAAAACAAAAAACAAAACACCAACATCATCATCAAACAAACAGAAAACAAAAAAAAACAAAAAAAAGCATAATAAAAGAGGTTCAGTCTTACTGTATATACTAGTATATGACACACAGTCCTGTCATAAACAAATACGACTGCTTCAAAAACATGCTTACATGATTACCTTTACAAGATGTAAGCATATAACTGTTCATAAGAGGTTATTTAACTATCAGCCTCCGTAGTCCCTCAACTGCCAACATATGTAGTAGATACGTAGCAGTTTTTGTATTGTCTGTCGTGGCGACACTCCTACGTGTCAGTTTCATCAGAAGTATTTCTCAACAAACTAAAAATGGGCGAGTTTCAATCAGCTAGCTGTTCCATTTTATCAATTATATAGGATTTACCAGAGCCAACTGCGTCGCAGTGGAATTATGTTGGCAATCTAGTCTCCCATGGTAAAAATGGCAAACTGGCTATGAGCCAGTGGCTGTCTGATTACAGCTCATTAAGCTCTTGCACACACAAAGTGGGGCATTTCAAATGGATTTAGCAGTGGAACCAACTTTATTTACAGTTAATTGACATGGTTAGTGAGCGCTAATCTTGAACTGGCATGTCAGGAGAGGGCTTGATGTGTGGTCAGACCATGTGGAGGTGTGTCATGCAAACGTTTCATTCATTCAGTGCCCATGTGGATGGCGAAGTGCGTTTGTTTTCCCCTTGGTTCTGTCCACACAATGTGTAGATTGGCTCATCTTTTCATTGTGAAATGTTCTCACAGCAGAGGGGTCAAATAGAAATTACGATTTTGTTCTGTCATTTAGAAATACGAAAGGAGAATTCATTCCCCGGTTGTTCTGCATGAGTGAACAATTCACTGACAGTACCACACACACACACACACACACACACAAACAGCATGTACTGTAGAATGGATGGCTACTGTCCATCCTCGACAATCCTTACCATCTCACTACTTCCCTGAATGCACACACTTTCTTACAAGTCTTTCTTCACACAGACTGAACTTTCTGTACAATCTGTCTCACCTCTTATTCTTCACACATATCACATTAGTCCAAACTGTTTATTCACAGACGCCGAGGTGGATTCTGTTGTGAGCCTGGATTCAAACATGGGCAGAGGAATCTCTGATACATTTTTTGGCATTCATCAATCTTGATTCACACGTAGCTCCTCTAGTCTGTCCTAATCTTCACACGGACATATTACGACACACAACCTGTCTTGTAACTTGTTCTTCAGACCACACTTATTCATACAACAAAGTCTCATAAGATCTTATTCTTCACATGGACCAAAGTCCATATACTAAGCATTTCACTCTTTTTTTTTTTCTTGAGCATTCTAAACTGTACATTTGCTTCAATCCATCATCTCTTCCATTCCCTTGTTAAATGGCACTGGAGGGACATGTTTGTAAACAAAAGAAACAATAAACTAGTTGTTGTGAGATGTACATAGTCACAATGAATCTTTTCTATTTTTCATTACTTGTTTTTAGTTGGTTCATGAATGACAACGTAGGTACATGCACAGCAATTTTCTTTTTTTTTTTTCTCTCTCTTATTTTTCGCTACTGGCTGTCTCATCTTCCATGAATTCCCCCACCCCCCTTCTGTACATCCCCCTTCCCCCATAACATTACACCTAAATAGCTCATTCCAGCTCCCCAACACCCAACCACACCAACCTAGTCCTGCCACGGCCCCAGCACCTGCACTCCACAGGGAGCAGTCTGTACATCATCATGACACAACCCGCTGGAGGAGACACTGTGGTGATCTGTCTGGTTTGTTCCATTACAAGCAGGATACCACCTACCATGCCCCCTGCTGATGACAATCATTGGAAAGTCGCAGGGAGTCAGTGTGTGTAGGCTATCCTCTTGTGGAGGGGGCTCCCATGTCCATCCTATGTTCTCCCTAAACTCTTCCCGTGCACTTTTACTGATTGGGGACACTGCCAATTTTATGTGTGGCTGCATTAGCACTTTGTCTTTCAATGTCAGTTTTCAACTTACAAACATCATATACTATGAACTGCTTCACATTCTAAAATGCCAAATGTGCCCAACATCTTTAAACTACCTTCACAATTACAACAAAAAGGTTTTTTAGTCAAAGGACCAGAACTAAAGTGAAGAGAATGAACAAAAGTTTTCTTGTTGCCTTTTTGGAAGAAAATCCACCTTAGTATACATGGACCTTAGGCATAAAGGACATCAAAAACCAATCAATCTTAAATTGTTATCACCAGATTCAAAATATCATCCTCATTGCAAAGACAAGAAAAAAAAAGATCGCAGGAAATTCTTCATTCAATTACTTTATTCACAGAAACTCGTATGCTTGAGTATGGGTTCTCTCACACATCCACACATATATACAGAAGCACATACACACACACATGATCACGAATTCACATACTCATGCATACACCCTTCTACACTGCTCACACAATGTTCACATATGCACACACATACTCCACACACACACACTGTCCCTAGAAACAGCCTTGGTTAAGACACGTGCATGGGGGAGTACCCCTCCTCCAAAGTCAGAGAAGAGCAGGGAGAGGGGGAGTAGGCATTGCTAATGGATGGAAAGTGGTACAGCCCGCAGAAGGCGTCTTGCAGAGCTCGCTGACAGGCAATCTGAGGCTGGAACCCACCAGCCATCTCCACCTCCACTGGACCACGCACATTGCGCAAATACCTGCAAGTAGCAACGTGACACTGCAGTCACGACAGTGATCACACCGCTCCCAAATACTTGTACAATTACTCAAAAGGAAACTGTACAATTACTCAAAAGGAAAATGTCCATCACAAATGTCAAGCAGCTAATTTCATGAAAGAAGGTGTTGTGTGTACATATGGGATGTGGAAGAGTGGTGGGGTGGGAGTTAGAGTGTTGGGGGGATTACCTAAGCAGAACTGAATCACTACAGCATACATTCACATGTATGTATCCTTAGAAAATATTTGCATTCAACAACCTTTCCCACTTCTCCTACTCACACATACTTGAACTGAGAATACATCCTTTTCCAGCATTTTAATTAGTTTTTTAATATTATAGCCAAGGCGGTCACCAGAGGCCTGTTGAGGGCTATCAAACTCAGACTGGGGAAAAAAAAAGTCACAATCTGAAAAAGGTCAAATCCTGTAAACGATTAAATCCTCAAAAAGAAACATACAATGCAAACAATGCACAACATATAGCTAACCTATTGACATCTATACAGAAGATAAAAATGTTGGCACAACAAAAGTGAAGAAATGCTCACCAAACCATTTCAAATTTCACTTTGGTATCTTCAGGAATTCCTGACTGGAAGAGGGGAGAGTATGTGATGACTGGTATGCGAAACATACAGGACAGGTATAATGGGAGAACCATCAAAGAAACAGGGGGCATGTGTGGCTGGTTTGTACTGATACCAAAAGTGTTAACTGGCAGCCAGTGAAGCTCCCTCAGCAGTACTGTGATGTGATCTCATTTTATTCTACTACTAGGGATGAACCACCCTGCGCTGTTTTGAATTCACTGGAGCCAGGAATTCTTTTCTTTCGGCAAGTCATACAGTACTGAATTACAATCATCAAGCTGAGAAGTAATTAGTGAACTAACAAGTCTTTCTGTTGCATCAGTTGAAAGACACCTATGAACTGAGTGATATGACAAAGAGTCCAAAGAAAGAAATTGACACGCAGTCTTGATCTGACACCTAGTTTAAAACTAATTGCCACCAATGTTTATCAACTGACTGCCTGCCAACTGGATTGGTGAAAGACTGTCAACACGCATCATTTCTGTTTTGTCAGAGTTTAGCTTAAGCATACTGCTTGTTAATCAGAGACTTCCTCATGGTTACATTGTCTCTGGTAACCACTGTCACTGGACGGTCGGCACTGTGGCCTTCTTCAATTGTCAGTCTGCCAAGCTGAAATTCTCTGTATTGTCTGAAAACTGCTACCCTGGAAGAAGACTGTTTCCTCCAAAACAGAGACAACTTCAAAGGCTTTCTTCCACAGGTATGACCTTTTTGAAAGTTGTACAGAATAACTACAATAGAATCACATCTGCGCACTTCAAAGTTAGCTTTATAGGAGCCGTCACCCTCCTCGTGCTGAGTCATAAGAGACTGTCCATAAAGCACAACGATGGACAACTTAGCATACCAGGTGTTGCTGAATCTACAATGGAAGCTCAGATAGATGTGTAGCCTGGAAAGATGCTTTTGCACTTGTTTCAAAGTTCAGTGGCAGTGTGTGACATGACTGAACAGTCAGAGGTTGACTTTGATATTAGAGATGGATTCCAACATTTTTTTTTATATCAAGCTGAGTAACCACAACAGTCTATCATAAACATCAACAACACAGAATCAGATACATGCACAACAAAGAACGTTTATTTAAAAAAAAAAAAAACTATAAATAAAATTAGGTGTGATTTGGATTTGCAGGAGATTTAGGATGTGCAACTATGAAAAAGAAAAGCCTTGACTTTAATACAGTTGCTAGAAGTTTATTTACTGCTTTAAAAATAAATTTTGTGGTTATAGGAATGTTCTTTATAAAAAAAAAAA
>LFLW010505521.1:0-17821 GCA_001262575.1 Conus tribblei | reverse complement strand
TTTTTTTTTTTTTCCGAACCCATGACAGCAGGCAAGATCAGGTCAGATACAATCATCCCATCACAGGCGGGTTGCAAAGACAGGAATCTGCAAAGCCACGACCCGCCACAGAGGGAACGACCCAGCACAGAGGGAACAACCCGCCAAAGGGGGAACAACCCGCCAAAGGGGGAACCACACATCTATCATGCAAATGAAAACCAGTGAAAGCGCAGGTACGGTCTTTACATGGAGGAAATTGCCATGAATACACACACACAGAGACAAATTTGTACATCATGTTGCCATTAACAACGTCGTCCGAACAGATGCAAAACTCTTCATGCAGAGCCACTCTCCAACAAGACAGAGAGGCCACATTAAGCTTCCTTGTAGTTTCAAGAACTTCTATTTACAGACAGAACAGCCCATTGAGTCAGAATTGCCCATCGAGTCAGCCCTAATTCGTAACATGCAAAAAACGTGACTGGTCTGGTCCAAAGACCTTGCAAATTTTTTATATTAACTTCATCAATCTGCTCAAGACACCACTTCACAACACTATTTTCTGTTAACAACCACTGTATTAAGAAAAAATAAAATAAAAAAAAGAAAAAAGAATAAGCGGGGATAGGTGCATGGGGGAGAAGGGGTGAGGGGGGAGAGGTATCCTAAAAAGGACTAGTCTTTGCCGAGTTGTGATAGACTACTATCTTAGATGACAAAAAAAAGTTCTACAGAAAAGACATTTAAAAGGAAAGAGGAAGAAGTCGTTCTTGCAGGTCTTGAAGCCTCAATCTAGGAAGGGCGACAGTAGGGATAAGGATGGGTGGACAGGCGGGGAAAACTGGAGGGCGAGGAGGTGAGGAGGGTGAGTGGGTGAGGAGGGGGAAGGGATGAGAGGGGTAGCAGGGAGGGACTTGTCTCAATTTGGATGTTGACTGAACTAACTTTTTTATTTTATGACTGAACTTTCAGCATAAAAAAAAAAAACAGCACAAGCAACAACCAAACAAAAATAATCAACAATGAAAGAAAAAGACAGTCATGGACAATTGTCTAACCCTGCTCTCTATGACTGCGAAAGCAGCAAAACATAACGTCTGAAACCTGATGATTCTACTACTATATTTCTCGTCTTACAAACTTCCCGTTTTTCAATGGCTGAGTTTTTAGTTGGGCACATCTGGATGCCGTTTGGAATTCACTAATGTGGGAAACTGCAGGTCTAATTTGTCATGCATTGCAGTTGTGAGCAATCAGCACAGACCGACGACACCCTGTAACACGTATCTGTTATAGACCTCCGTGGATTATTAAGAGACTTTTGCTTTCACTTCTGGAGTATGTACGTCTATAGCAAAAGACTTCTCCCTTAAAAAATAACTTCTCCCTTAAAAAACAAACTACTCATTTCATATCTTAACACCCTACACCCTGGCAGCCCCCAGCCCCACAGTAGTTGTCACACTATTAACACTACATGACAACTGGGCACTTTCTGTTAACCTTTCAACAAAACAAAACAAACTAAAAAAAAACAACAACAACAAAACTTTGAGATGAATTACTTATCGACCATCCTATGAATATAAAATACCCAAACATGTACACATAAAAAACCTCGCTACATTTCCTTCAAACCCATCATCATCCAACTGGACACCAAATCTAGAACTTCATAACCAAATCTCTCTCTGCACAAATGTAAACTGCTGGAGGTTTAACAAACAAAAACCAAGACTGCCTGCTGACTCCATCTGAAAGGAATTCATGAATACAAATTCTTTATACTGTTTGTTTTCAAGCAGACAATTTTCAGCTGATTAATGGTGATGATGTTCACTATACACACACACACACACACACATAATCTGGCCTCCCAAGACATCTTTGAAAACTAACTAAATCCCAGCACATCTACCTAAAGAAAGCATGAACTGATATACTTAACAAAACATTAACATGGTTGTTTCACGCTCTAAATGTTGAGCAAAATTTGAAGAAAAAAAAATTTCACATAAAGCTCCACAAATCATCAAATTTAAGATATACAAGTGCATTTATAGTTTTATCTGCCATTGGTTTGTCAAATCAGATATCATCTTCTATAGTTGTGCAATAAAATAAAGTAAAATCATACTTTTCCTTTTATCTGGCATATCATGACACACTAATAATAACATTAAGCTTTTCAAACCTTATCATGAGTGTGTACTGAAGTATAAAGATAAAAATACTATAACTGCGAACTGTATGTGTATGAAATAAACACTTTTCTGACATCAAAGCTAAAACACTGGATAAGAAAAAAGGGCGCAAAATAAAATAGCTTTCCATTACAACGAAGCATCCTTAAGATACCTGCATAGTTTGAGAGACAGAGGTGGAAATTATGTCAAGATGAAAATGAATATTTTTGTCAACTATAAACACATTTAAGTGAGTTGTCAACATCTCTCCTAGTGTTTGCATCATGTAATTATTTCAAAAAGATGTTTACATTATGTACTTGTTTCACAAAGATGCAGGATGAACTTATACATCATGAATAAATTATGATGCTACATTTATGTCATATAGCAACTATCAATGCAGCTAATATTTTGAGATGCTCAGAACTTCATGCTTCAGTTTTTCAATATCTGATCAAGATGAGAACTAGCCAACAATACTCACTGAATACATTCATATTCAGTGACAAGCAACAAAAATAAGAAGTTCTTAAACAAACAACTCAATTGCAGAATGGAGGTAAGTATAATGGCAACAAAAAGAAAAATCTTGCATACTGGAAGAAAATAAGACGCATCAAAAAATTTTCAACTGAAATGTGTTACTGAAAATAAAAAGTTCCATTTTAATGAATTTGGATGATGTGTACTGGTATGCCTATTTACACTGCAGCCTATTCCACATTTTATCAATGTTTTTCTGCTGTTTGGTTTCAGTCTGGAGCTCAAAGATACACACAAATTGACCTCAAATAACAAATCAGCAGTCATCCCTTTCACAGTATACAAGACACCAGCATGATAAGACTTAACACTTTGGTTCACTTGGCATCTGTTTTTCTTCTGGCTCTCTTAAAACCAAAAGAAAAGCGCGAGTCTGCACTTCTTTTCTTCACACCAGCTGGAGTAGTAGGTCTTTTAGGTGAGGAGTAATGCAGTGCTGGTTTCACTGTGCCGACAGAAACTCGTGTGTGCACAGTGCGAGGAGGCGGCTCAATGTCCCTATCACTGGATCGTGTTCTACGATGATCAGAACCGTCTCTTGCTGGCTCAACACGAATTATTTCGTATTTTGGAGCCTGAGCTGACAACGACTGTCGCTTTTTTGCCGGCTTGGAAATGGTTTTGTGCCAGCTTCTTAGATGCTGCCTTCTGCGAACCATTGCACTGAGGTTTTGTTGTGAGCCTGTCAGTTTCTGTGGAGTGTCTTTTGGTCTGTGCTCAGAACCGCTGGTGGATGTGCTTACTGCACTTTCACAAGACACATTTTCTATTCCCAAGATGGCACCGTTCTGGTTTGAAGAGCTTGATGTTCTTCTGCATCTAGTTTTTACAGTCTTTTGAGACTCCGACTCTGATGGTTGACCAACTATTGCAGCCTGATGTGATGTAACTTTGTCAGGAGTGATATCTCTGCCACGCAGCACTTTACACTCTGTTCCAGAGTTTGCCGTGATTTTATCATTTTCTGGCTCCGAGGTCCTGTTAGCGTTTTGCACATTGCAGGGCTTTATGGCTGTAACCCGTTGAGATTCTTTTTTGTCTGAACTTCTATCCCTGAAGCGAGTTGATTTTGAGCTGGGGTCCAACGAACTGTTCAGTGCAGACTGTGTCTCTCGCTGCTGACCATTTCTGAGACGATCACCTAATTTGCTCTTACTTGCAGTCTTCCTTCCAGCGATTTTGTCAAGTCCTGGCCTGTTCCTTCGCTGACCTTCAAATCCCTTACTGCATTTATCATTAGTAGGTATCTGTCCATCAGAGTGGTGTCTACATTTCTCTCTGAACGGATAAGACTTAGAGCTGGTGTTTAAGCTGCTGGCTCTTTGGTGGGATATTTCACCGACATCCACTTTACCTGTGTGATCAGATTTGGCTGACAACGAGGCCTCACTGTGCATTCTAGCCACAGAATGACCATTATCAATGTCACAACTACGAGATTTTCTAAAAGGCCTTTTCATGACGGGTTCATTCTTTCTTTCTTTGGATGTTGAGGGCCTTCTTCTCTTTTGAACTCTGTCATCTGAGGACCCTGACCTTAGGGTTCGAGAGCGAGTAACCAACTGGCCTTGCTTAACCGTTGCCCGGGCCCTCGTTACCCGTTCTGTGTTGTCAGCATGAACACTTTCTTCACTGTTGTCAGCCACTGAAGGAACAGGCACAGGTTTGTCCACTTCTGTAGTGTCGGGTTTATTTGACAGAATTTTACTTGGAAACACCGAGGCTTTAGTATCTCTTTCATCTGCTCTTGCGTCCAGAGCACTATTCTTTGCAGTATGCACGTCTTGGTAATCACCGCTCTGGTTATTCAATGTGCTGGTTTGAGAGCTGGCTGAATCTCTTCCATCACTGCTGCTTTTGACATGCAACATTTCAGGGCTGATCACTTTACTCTCATCCTGAGCTTTAATGGAACCTGTAGTTGATGAACAGTCCGTTTCTTGCACAAATACATCGAAATGCTGCCTGTCTGAAGTGTGCTCTGCATCAGTGTGATCCTTTTTCAAAGAACTATCATCAGCCTGAGAGTCTTTCATGATGGATAGGTCATCTCCAGTACTGTGCAGTTCACTCTGGCTAACTTTGGGTGGCCCAGCTCCACCTGCTGAATTAGAGCTGGTTCCTTTTTCACTGACCCTATTTTTGACTTCACCAGCTGCATCCATATCCCAAGAGAAAGGTGCAACATTGACTTGCTGCTGAAACGCTCTCAAAGATCGTTCGTTGCGTGCTCGTTTACTGCCATCTTCTTCTCCTTCCTCATCCCATACAAAAGGTTCAGGCTGGTGGACGTTCCTTAAGGGTTTCACGCCCAGCATGGGCTTTCTGACCGGCGACTCTGTCGGGCCTGCCTCCACATCCTTCTCATCCTCTGGGACCTTTTCTGTTTTCACTTCCATTCTAGCACAGTATGTTTGCCTATAGGCGGACCTAACCGACTTAATTGTCTGCAGTTTCTTCACTGTGACTTCATATTCACCCACTAATGTGGACATTACTACATTTGGGCTGTCCTTTCCAGGAGAAGAGAAAAGCTTCTTCTTTAGGCCAGACTTAACTTCACTGGAAGCAACTTTTGTAACAATTTTGTCAGTCTGATTTGAAGGAAGACAGTCTGCCTTCTTGTTCTCTGCCACTTTCACACCAGCATTGATGATTTTACTTTGTGGGTCTGGTTCGATGCACAGGTCAGGAAGATCACTGTAGGGGTCAATATCATCAGGGAATTTGCCTTGTTTTGAACTCATTCTGTGTGAACTGTGAGCTGCAGGCTTTCTTTCAGCTTGATCAGCAACCTCTTTTACGCTCTCAATTGCATTTCTTTCATGCATGTCACTGTTGATTGCATTCATGGCTAATGCACTTTGCGTCGTAGCCTCTGACAATGGCAAGGAGGCCATATCCTTGACTGAGGATGGATCTGAACAGGTAGAATGTGAACCTGATTCATTCAAGCGATCTTCCAGCTTAAAGCTTTCTTTACCTTCCGCTTCGTTACAAGCATACAGCTCAGCCATTTTCCTCTTTTCATTATCATGGTCTTCAGACACATCTTTGTTGTTCACAGACGCAAAAGGCTTTGGATGCTCCGGTGGTGACTGATAGTCTTCTAAAAACTCGATGACATTCACCGCATCGTCACAGGTGTCACCACAATCTTCAACAGTATCCTCAGACTCAGAGACTGCTCCTCCTCTGACATCAGATCCCTTTGAACTATCGCAAGCACCACCTTGGTTCTCTGCCTCTGCAGAACTTGGGAGAACTGGAAAGGCAGAATTTTCAGATTCAGAACTCTGTTCCTTAGTGACATTTGGAAATTCTGATACATCTGATGTGGAATTTCCCTCTGAACCAGCAGGTCTGCTTGGATCTCCTGAATGACTGGATGAAGGGAAGGCATGACCTTTTGCTACAAAACTCTCTTCTTGGCTCCCTTCCGCAGAACTGGTTGAAATATTGTTTACTGCAACAGAGGTGATTGGTGAATGCTGCCCTTCAGGAATGAAATGAGTCTTATTCAAATCATCTGAGGCAGTTACAGGACTGTCTTGCAGTTTATTCGCACCAGTAGTGGTAATCGTGTTGGCTTCCTCAATGCTTTCTTTCAGTGATGGACTGGGCCGTATAACGGTCCCTTGATGGTGAACAACAGCTATAGAATTTTCATCTGATGGCTGTGGATCTTGCGCAAAGATAGATGGTTCTGACTCCTGATAGGGTTCTTTAGTTTCCTCTGATTGACTGGAAACCTCCACTTTCACAGATCTATCATCCGTGCTGGATGAAACACTTTCTGGCTGCTCTACAGACTGCTCACCAGGTCCAGTTGTGGAGCTGACATCTGCACGTTCAGTGAGCAGGTGGGGTAACAATACCGAGGAGTCAGACACCACAGGACTTTGATTTTCCTGCTGATACGCCATGTCTATGGCCTTATTCAGAATGCCTGTCAGGGTGGTGTCCATGGGAAGGCTATCCATCAAGACAGAAACACCAAGTGCTTTTCTTTGCACCGATGCACCTTGATTATCAGGAACCTGGTCCGCATTTTCCCTACAGGTGGATGAGATTTCCCCTTGGTTGACAGGCACAGGGGCATGGGAAGCAAAGGGACCTGGACTGACATCTGAAGACATGGAATGCACAATGGTTGCCCTATCCTGTCCTCCTTCAGCTGTTGATGCACTGGCAGAGGGTTCCATTCCTTGCTCATTGGTGGGGAATGTATTCCTCTGCAGTGATGAAGGCTCATCTCCACAGGTAAGAATCCTCACAGAATCCTCAGAGCACTCAAAACCAGACAAGTCATTGCACTGTCCACCTTTTTCCTCTGGTGCTTTTGAAGAATTATTCACTTCTATGGCACATTTAGCATTTCTGCTATGTTCACTAGACAGACTATCTAATGGATTAGCCTCATTATACCTGGTAGAAATCTGATCCCAACTATGTCTCCTGTTCAAGTTGATACATGCTCTGTTTTTCCACCATAACCTTGCTCTGGATATAACAGAATCTGGGAAGCTCTTGCCACTGGAAGCTGATGAAGGTTCAGCAGCACGAAGCATATTCAATGTCTCTTCTGCATATGAAGTCTGAGCCGGCCATTCACTGCTGTTCTGTTCAGGATGTTTGTCTTTCACAACACTTAACCTTGACTGCAGACTGCTATTACCAGAATGATAGCGCCTTCTGGGATAAGTCTTTTGTAAAGGAGCATCTGACGACATGGTGCTAACAAAACTTACGAAAGAATCCATGAAAGATGGTTTTTGAACACTTGTGGTCTGAAAATAGCAGACTTCAGGCCGGGAACAAGTATTTGTGTGGCTCATTTGTCCACCTGCAGTTACACTTAGTGCACTGGCATCCACCATTTCTGCTTCTGTAGACTCCGATTCTTCTGTACTGTCCTTGACCAAAGCTTTACCATTAGCACCGGACTTGGTACAATCCTTTTCAGAGGCTGATGAATCACTTTCCTTAGTTGAAGGTTCATTGTTAGCACCAATCTTTACACTATCATTTTCTGAGGCTGATGAAGTACTTTCCTTGACAGAAACTTTACTGGCATCAACAGACTTTTCACCAATAGAGCTTTTGTCTTCTTCGTCTTTATGGGAATTTTCCTCATCTGGTATAGTCGTTTTTGCCCTGGCCTCTATCACTTTCGATTCAGTAGCTTCACAGATTGAATCTTCTATTTTCTCTCCTGAATCACACGAATTCAATTCGTCAGTCCCTGATTTTTCTGCTTTTGGTTGTGTTGAAATGCTTTGAGATTCTGGGTTGTTATGTTTCTGTTCTTGATCAGATTCACCAGACTTTTTATGATCTCCCCCCTGATCAGATTTACTACCATCTGTCTGGGATGTTTCTGGTTTGGTGTGCTTTGGTTCAGACTGATTACAACTCTCATTAGATCTAGGGACTGTTTCTTCTTGGCAGTCTTCCCCCTTGTCAGACTTCTCCTTTTCAGTTTTAGTTCCGTCTGCTTTTTGATCAGAAAGAGTGGAATCAGACTCAGGCAATGTCGTTTGACATTTATCTCCAGCAGATCTGGTTTTGTCTTCAACAGACACTTCAGCATTTGTCTTGTTTCCTTTCTCTGATCTCCTTTCAGTAATCTTTGTGTTCATCTTGGATGTTCGAGTCCTACTTAGTTTTGCTTGCTTCCTTCGGTTTTCAGCTGAATTTTGGCTGACAGATTTTCGTTTTCGGTTTGCAGGGGCAGGTTCAGGAGAACCTCTGACCTCAGAAGAGTTCAACTGTTCTGTACTGTGTGCCTTTGAACCTGATATCCTGTCAGAATTCCTCCTCTTTCTAGGTGACAGTGGTTCAGTTTTCACTTTTGCAGTTCTGGATGTACCGGCAGACTGTGAAAACCCTTTGTTCGTTGAAACAGTTCCCATCTTTTCTCCTTTTTTGAGTCCCTCTGTCTTTGACTTGTTAAGATCTCTTGTTGCTGGGGTATGATCCTGCTTTGGACCAGGTACCTCAGAAGCATCTCGGGTCATCTTATAAATGCGCCCTCCAAACTTGATTTCTTTCAAAGAGTCTGTGCTGTTGAAGTGTTCAATAATAGTACCCGAGTGAGAGGCGACATGATACATGTAGTTTCCCTTGGGACTACCAAATGACTTCTGACACAGATGACACACGTAAGAGACACCGCTTTTTGTCTGAGTCACTGTGTAGAGGTGAAGATGTTGACTTGTAATATGCTGAGCAAGAACCCAGTTTCGACAGAAGTTCCTATGGCATACTCTGCAATAATGGGCCTGTGACAGATCAGCTTTCTTCTGTTTGTGACTGTCAGCACGTTTTTTGACCCCTGCTGTTTTCTGTTTCAGAACTTCCCGTTGTTTACTGATCATTTTCCGGAGCCGCTGAGACATTTTCTTTTTCAGCTGCGAGTTGCTACTTCTGGAGCCTGATTTTGAGGAAGAAGCGGCAGACGATCGAGTACGGTTTCTATTGCTGCTTTCCTCTTTTTCTGGCTGTTGTCGACCAGTGTCAGGGCTGGTTTCAATATTTGTCTCTCCTTTCTCCAAAACAGTCCCATCACTGGTGCCTGTTTTCTCATTTTCTGAGGCTGTTGTAAGCACACACTCCACAGGTTCATTCATATCAGCTGTTTGAGCTAAAGCACACACTTCAGCAGAGGCAGCCTCACTCTCAGACACTTTGTCAATGATTGAGCTGTCACAAACTTGCTTTCTGTCATCGCTTTTGCCTTCAATGGCTTTAACTACATCTTCGTTTTCTGTCCTTTTTAGCACAGCAGTCGAAGTTTTTGTATCTGAGCTATGTGGTGATTTTTCTGACAGCACGACTTGGTGGGATTCTACCTCTGATACACCGCTAGGTTTGGCTTCAAAATCTAGTGTAGTTACAGCTGTACATGTGTCAGTTTTGGATGCTGCCTCTCCGTCAGACATGTTCTCCTGTAGCTGCACCGTTTCTTCACATCCTGCCAACGTTTCGTTATCGGATTCAAGCTCTTTCACTGGTGCCTGCTCTTCTGCAGCATCAGCACCAGTTTCAGCACTAACAGGATTGCCATCTGCATCAGTCAGAGGCAGCTCCATCTCGTTAAAGCGCTGAATGATCATTTTTGTGTGCGTAGTGCAATGTACCATGTATCCGGCTTTGTTGGGAAATGCTTTCTGACAGATGCTGCAAGTGTAAATGACTTTGCTTTTGTCCTGTCTGGTTGTGTACAGACGAACATGCTGCCTTGCTATGTGCTGCATCAGACCCCAGTTTTTGGAGAAGAAACGCTGACACACTCGGCAGAATTTGCCAAGAGCTACCAACTCAGGAGTCTGTTTATCATTTTTCACGTTTGTTTCTTCTTTTGACTGTGACAGACCCTTAGCTGTTTTACCCTCTTTATTCGGAGTTTTATGCTTACTGTCAGAACTGCCACTCTCATGCCCACCTTCATCTTCACAGCATCCTTGCTTTATTCTCTCAGGTGATTTTACTGGTTTGAATGCCTGCTTTCTTTTCGAAGTTCTGGGAGAAGTCAGAGTTGGTGAAACAACAGACGTATCTTTGAGCGTTTTTCTTTTTGACCGATCTTTTGTTGGTTCTAACCCAGTGAGAGAATCTGGTTGAGGCAAAACTTTGTCTGGCACAGCTGCAGTCTCTAAAGCTTCTTTCCTATCCTGTACCTCTCTGTTTTCAGATGATCTCTGCTCCACCTCTTGTGCTGATTTGACCTGTCCATCTGTACTGCAAATCACCTGAGTTTCTTCAGCCAAAGCACATTCTGTAACAAGTACAGTATCTTCTGGCACTTGTTCAGGGTGTTTTTCCTGAAAAGTTTCTGTGTGAACAATTTTGTTAGCCTCCAGAGCAGCAAGACACTCTTCATCCAAAAACAACCTGAGCAGCAGGTCAGCATGTGTCATGACATGTGTCTTGAACTGGTGCCTCTGAGGAAACACTTCATAGCAGAAAGGACACAGGTACAATGTCCCAGTCTCTGTCATCTGGATAAAGGCTTGGACATGCTGACCAGCAAAGTGACGGACCAGAACCCAGTGACGACTGTAGTAACGATTACACAGACCACAATATTTGACATCTCTAATGTCTTGTGGTGGGTCTGGTTTGTTCTCTGGATTTACACAACCTTCTTCACCAGCGTCATCTGCTGGCTTTGGCGAGGTGAAATACCCTCCTGTTTCACCGACTGCATCTGTTGGAGGTTGCTTTTTGGCCTCTTCAGTGGAGGGTTTGGGTGCACTGTTACTCCTTTTTCTCTCTCCATTCTTATTTGCTGGTTTTGATGCACTACGGCTTCTTCGCGGGGAACTGATGCTATCTTTCTGCTGCCTGCTCCTTGGTGTTGACTCTGATTTGGGTGGAGCTGTGCTGGTGGATGGAGATTTTGTTTCACAATATTCCGGATTAGGTACAGTTTCTTTTTCACTTACAATTCCAGAATGTTCTATATTTAACTCACCGTGCTCCTTCTGTACGCCATCTGACCCTGCGGCAGGTGGAACAATCAACTCACTGGCAATGTCCTTATATGCATGACCTGACTGATTAATATCCAAACACGGCAGAGTCTGACGCTGTTCAGTTTGTGATGGCGACGCATTGTCTCCACTTTTCTGAAACATGTTCAATTTTCCTGCACGTGAATGGAGCACCTCAGCCTGTGCAGAAGTAGCATCAGTGAAATGCGCATCATGTGTAGACTGTTCACGTGATGATGTTTCTGTGGTCAGCACTCCTGACATGGTAGTTTCCATGGCCTGTACTTCGAAACCTGTGTTCTGTGAGGTTAACCCCTGCGACAAGCCGGTATGCGCAGACAGTTCAACTGAGGGTGTGATTTGTGATGATGACGCATGCGACACAAAACGTGGGGAGGACAGCATAGCATGTGACACTGCTGTCTTGGGGAGCTCTACAGCACTTCCCCGAGCTGTTTCTGGGATAAAGGACTCCCTGGTAATCACCTGAGGCTCAGTATAAGCAAGGGCAATCGAAGAGCCTCTTGATAATGCAGACTGTACAAACTGTGAAGCCAGCACGTGTTCTCTTTGCTGTACATCTAGGGCAGTGAATGATGGTGGAACAGAGTCTGTCTGTTTAACAGGAAGACCCGATGATTCACTGTTCACTATCTGAAATGAAGAGCTGGCAAGTTCAGTATCTGGGGTGATGGTTTCATTTTGTATTGCTCTCCTTGCAACTTCACTTTCAATGGACACCTGACTACTGTGAACTTCAATATGTTCAGTGAATATTTGTTCTGAAAACTGTGTGCTGAAAACTTCACAAGCTTTGGGAGGAATTCGAGAGGATGAAGTTTGAACTGGTCCGTTTCCATCCAAGTTTTTCTCATAAAAACTCTGTCTGATGGCGACAGAAGGACTGGTAACCTCTGGATGTTCTGAAAGATTTTCAGAAGACCCTGGCACAAGCTGTTCATTTTCAGACACATCTGAAGAGTATGAACCAGAAGCAACACTCTGAATGATAGCATCAATACTGGCTAGTGAGCTGTACGTGGTACTATTTCTTTTATCAGAGGTACTGGTAACAATTTTAGACTTCTTGACTTTGGAGACACGGCTGGGTTTGACAATCAGAGGCTTTTTCTTGATACACTCTAACCAATGATCATTGAAATTTTCAATGGAGCACAATGTCTGCCCACAGTTCAAGCACTTAAAAAAACTACGACCTCCAGAACCACTCAACTTTTTGAAACGAGGACATGGCGGTACAGCTTCCGTTTTGGGTTCTTTCGGCTTTTGTTGCTTGGTGTTACTGCTGACTGGCTTCTTGGCCGTCATGGCTTCACTAGATGTACCAACCTTAGGGTCGGTATTCTGATCTCTAAGGGAATTTTTCGTAGGAGTTCCTGTGTCTGCTACCTTTTTCTTTTTAGGATAGTACTTTCTTTTGGGCTTAGGCTTCTCTTCTTTTGCTTGGATGCTGCCTGGAACTGTGGCACTTACCGATGGTTCCAATCCCGTCTGAAAAGGCAGCAAACTAGCAGGGATACTGTCTGCTAAATGTTTCAAGTCTGTGGACCTGATGGCAGTTGATTCTTTGTCTTGAAGAACAACTGGCACAGGAAGGCCAACACTTGATGAACTGCTACTTTGTGATGATGTGTTTTCCTTCTTAGGCTTTTTAGACTTGGGCAAATCACTCAACTGTTCCGCTTTTCCATCAGCGCTGTTCTTCCTCTTGGAAGGCTTCTTCTTGGACACCTCCTTCCTCGTTTTCTCAGCTTCTGTTTCTTGAAACAACTTTTCCCTATTTTCTCCCAAGCATTTGTTTAGCAGTTCCATAACTCTAGCCTCTGTGGCTTGTTCCTCTGCGGACTTGGTTTGCTTTGGCTTTGATTTGTTTGGTTTGGGTTTGGGTTTGGCTTTGGGTTTTGATTTGGGTTTTGTTTTTGGAGCTTTACTGCACACTTGTTTGTGAGCACGGATGCCTGCCTCGCTGATACACAGCTCAAAGCAACGCATACACTGGAATACTGTGCTGGTCTCCAGGCCTCCGAACGTAGGGGGCACTCTGCCGTCAGTAACATCAGGCTGATCAGAAGGTGGTTTGCAATTTCGTTTCACATGAACCCTTAAAGCATCCAGTGTCATGAACGCTTTGGAACAGATTAGGCAGCGATAGGTTGCAAAGGCCTTGTTGCCAACCCTCTCTGCTTCCGTAGGCACACCCTGTGGGAACTGACCAGCAAACATGGACATGGAACCTGAAGACTCTGCCACGTTTTCTGCTGCAAACTGATCCTGTACTGAGCCACTGGCAGTGTTGCTTGCCAAGGGATTCTCCATTGGTACTCCGCCATAAGGTGCAATACTACTGTTTTCAGTAGTGTTGGACACAGATACTGGAGATGAACTGGTGCAAGTATCATAAACAACAGACGGTATGGCCGAGGTGACACTGACGGCAGGAATCTTTGTCATGTCAGGGACAGAAGGATTACCGACACCATAAACACCAGCAAAACTTGGAGCACTACTTGCAACCGTGCAAGTGCCCATAATGTCAGAGGAAACGTTTCCAGACGAATTTGTGACAGCAGCTTTCACAGTTGAATAACTGACAGCAGGATTCAATGAAGAGTAGCCAGCAGTGGTGGGTTTACTGCTGAACAAGACAGTAGGATCTTTCTGGTGGCTGCTGACAGCAAATCTTGAGGTGCTCTGTAAGACAGAGGGATGCTTTGTTGAACAGCTTGCAGAAACACTTTCCGTGATGTTTGACACAGAGCTATTCATAGAAGATCCGTGGATAGCAGGATTTCTGTAAGTGTTCTGGACAGTCTGATTCCCCGCTAAGCTGTCAATACGATTTCTCTTTTGCTCTCTGAACACCGGATCAGGATCTGGGTTAGGGTCAAAAGCATACGGGTCATGATTTCTGGACACTGGAGTCTCCGACACCTCTGGTTGCTGTTCTTGTTTCTTGAGCATGTTGAGCAACTTCGAACCACGCTGTTCTGGCATAAGGAAAGAAGGCACCTGCTGACTGCCAGTGGACATCACAGGTGCTGTGGGAATGGCATTACTGCTGAGGGATGCAGGCAAAGGAGCTATAGGAACTGCCACTGAGGGCAGCGAAGTGGTCCTGGCGGACACAGACCCAGCATGGTGTTGCATCAAAGAGGTAGAATACTGAGACACACCCCCTGCGGCAGGAAAAGACGGGACAGTGTTGTGAGTCACTGGGCCTGGCTGGGAGGACTGCTGGATAAGGAGTCCACCCTGGGATGAAGGTAGGCCCTGGGAAGGGTAATCCACCATCCACGCAGATGGTGATGAACTTGTAACAACAGGCACACTGGCGATATTCGGGGTAGGGGAAGTAATCTGCTGTCCAGGGGGATGGAGGCTGGTCAAGATGCCGCTTTCTTCTTGCTCTTTCTTCCTCATGTTGAGGCTCATGGCCTGTTTCAGCATACGCATCATCTCCTCTTTGCTTGTTACCACAGGCTTCTTGGCACCTTTGTTCCCTCCACTCTCTCCCGCCGCCCCCTTCCTCTGTCCTTTGCTCTGGCCTGTTCCCTTTTTCTTGCTGGGGACAGTCTGAGAAGCCAAAGAGACAGTGGGCATCTGAACAGCTGAAGCAGACGTCACAGTCTCAGTGCTTGACAATGGAACCGGTAGAGGAGATCGATTGGAGGAAAACAAAGAAGAAAAAGACGGAAGGGTCTGTTCACCTGCCTGAACACTTTCAGCAGACATTGAAAAAGAAGCCAATGTGGCCATCAAAGTTTGTGCAGTCTGTACCGATGAGACAGTTGTTGGAAGAGTGGCAGAAGGTTGAGCTACTGACGCCTTGGGTGAAGATTTCTTGCCACTGCTTCTAGACTGCTGTTTGGGGGCTTTGGGTATGGGCTGCTTTACTGATGGTTGTAAAGGGGCTGCTGGTCTCTGAGCAATAGTTACAGGCTGGGAGACTGTACTCTGAGCAAGCTGCACTGGCACCCTGCTAATCACCTGGCCACCGAGTCCTGAACTATCATTAAGAGCACGCAGAGTGTCTGAGATACTGTCAACAGAAATCTCTGGCAACTTGTCTGGTAGGGAGATGGACAGAGCACTGTTCTGTTGTTCACCTGTGAAGAGGAGATTGTTGATGGAATAATGGCGGTTTCCCAAAGCTACATCACCACTGAAAGCTGGGACTTCACTGGGGATTTTAGTGCCGCTCATAGTTATATCCTGCGGTGAGACAGTGTTTGGTCCTGGAGCTTTGGGAATCAGCTTGTGTGTCTTTGGAACAGCCTTGGAAATCTGATTTGCCAGGGTCACAGAGGCTGATGGAAGACGCACAATGTGGGGCTGCTGCTGTGAAGACATGACACTGCCACCAGATAAGTGAGTCAACATCTGTGTGCTGCTCTGCATCACTATCTGAGCATTCTGAAGGCCAGCACCAGTACTTTGAACAGTCACAGGCTGCCTGAAGGTCATGACGTGAAGGGGCTGAGTCACCTGGATCTCTCCTGAACTGGTCAGGCGCAAAGCTGGTAATGTAATCTGTGGCACACCCTGTAGTAGTTGTGGTTGCTGTGTTGACACTGGAGATGTGGTTTGCTCCTTTGGGGGACACGCTCTGTTGGGCAGTAGCTGAGCTGGTGCAGACAACCGCCTGTCGAGTACCTGAGGTTGACCAACTTTGGGCTGAGGTGCTATAGCTTGTTGTGGTGTCTGCTGCCTATGGCTCGTCTGGTGCTGTATCAGAGCTCTCGCTGGCTGTTGGTTTGTGGACTGCAGGATCTGAGGCACATCAGAATGTGGACGAGAGGATTTATACTGCGGCTGCAATGGTACATTCTGCCTGTCCGTTACTTGTTGGGGGTACAGTGACTGTGCTTGAGCTTTATTCTGCTGTTGCTGCTGCTGCTGCTGCTGCAGATGAAGTTGGTGTTGCTGTACTTGCTGCAGATGAACTGGCAACTGAAGTTGCTGCTGGGGAAGAGCCTGTTGCTGGAGAAGGCCCTGCTGCTGGCTTGACTGTGCAGTGGTCACCTTCTGAGCGGCCGAGCTCTCCTTCGCCTTAGCTATGAGGTCGTTCAGTGCCTGCAGGGACATGTTGGGATTCTTGGATAGCACATGGTTTACATGGCTTGCTGAGATCTGTCCAGACTCGATGAGATGCAGCAGTGTCTGCACCATGTCCGTGGACAGCTGTTTAAACACCAGATGCTGAATGGGGTTTGCGTTGCTTGCCTGTCCACCAGCAGGAGCACTGGACTTGGCTGTTGTCATGCTGACCGGTGACAGCCCACTCTGCACTCGCTGGGCAGGCTGTGAAACTGTTCTCTGGGTCATGTTTGACGTCAACCCTGTATCATGAAGTCTGTCTTTCTGAGTCATGTCCCTAATTTGCGGCGAAATCACATTACTAACATGGGACACAGCATCTGCTGCCTTGCTGACAGGGGTTAATACTTCCACTGCATTAGAGTTTAACCGCTGTGACAGGCTGCCAATGCCAACAGTCAAATCTGGTAAACAAGAATTGGCCAGAGAAGACTCAGCTGGAACTGGCTGTGTGGATGGGGCAGACCTGCGTCGCACCAGTGCTGATTTGACAGCCTCTCCATTCTCTTTCAGCAGATACTGTTTGCACATGGAGTACAGCACAGAGAAATCGCTCTCCGAGCTCAGGTAGGCAGGACGCAATGTGCCACAAAGTCGTTCCACTTCATAGAGGGTGGCCATGTTGACTTCGCGGTTGGTCTTGTCACTGCCTGGGTTGTTCAGACATTCACCACTGTCGGCCGCACAGTTGCTGCAGCACTGAGATTTCCTGGATTCCTTTGTCCTGCGCAGGTGTGCTGCACAAACAGCTTGCAGGGACTGTTCCGTCGGGACCATGGAGAAAGCCGTCAGTGCGCAGCAGAAGGAAGCTTTAGGAGAAACGTGGCCCACAATGTGAGCAATTTTCTCACACACCTGTGAAGGACAAAAGAAACTGAAGTCACAACATGTAAAAAAAAAAGGGTAGAGTGTTTTTGTGACAAAAAGTATAGAGTATCTTTAAATGAACCCACTCATAAGAGAACACTCAAATAATGGGACTATAGTAAATGACAAAAATGTTCTCATCCACACACATTTTGTTACACTAATTATCTTTCATTTACCTTATACGATATAAAGTAAACAACATGGTCAGTACATGCGAGTGAACTTTACCCCTATTTAAGATCACGTGGACATGTCACAAGGATAAGACCCTCTCATATTACTTTTTGTCCTCATAATAAAAGTGCTCATGGAATATATTTGTGTGTGAACTATGCAAAGCAGCAGCAATCATGAAGCTATGGAAATGATGGGAACGCAAAATTCAGAGAAGTCAGATCCATGCAAACAGCAGGATTCAATTCCCCAGCAGTCACAATTGACAGAACAGTCTTGATAAAATGCATGCACATTGATGTACACCCACATACACAATATGAAAGAAGATACTCTAAATGAACTATGATGTGATCTATGACGTTTTCTATTAGACCAACCAACAAAACCAACCCAACCTGTACAGTGGAGCCTCCTTAATGCGACCTTCTCTATTACGACTCC
>LFLW010502505.1:0-13542 GCA_001262575.1 Conus tribblei | reverse complement strand
CTGCTTCTTTTTTTTTTTCCCTCCAAAGCATCATGCAGCATTGTTCACTGCTTTTCTGTCTTTGTGGTCCCTGTGACGGTTTTTGTTCTGAACAGTTTTCATACTTTTAATCTCCAGCAGAGATGCCAGCTGTCCCAGTTTCATTTGCTTTTTTTGTTTATTTGTTCGTTTTGTTACTTCTGGTCGCAATTTGTCCAGATGTTTTACCAATGCCGGAACTGTTCCAAGTTCTTTTTTGGCTGCGTAGGGTCGTTCACCTACTTCATTGTTGTAAGCTGCTTGGTAGTTTTACAACACACATGGTATACTGAGGACGAGTTGGGATAGCAAGTCTGACCACTAGTCTCAGGTCGGCAATGTAGCTGAGCCAAAGCCAGTAGTGCGTGCCTGTATTCTGAACCTGTGTGGAGTGGACCAGTCAGCTGGCTTGTTTTCCTACCCAGGAAAGGCCTGACTGTATTCTTTATCAAGTTGTCCCTGTATTGAACGGAGGAGGTTCTAAGGTCTGGAGACTTAGTGCTATGGATTTCCGTGCATCATTTAAGAAGCAGCGGCAGGAGAGACAATGTGGGTGAAGTTGTATTCAAAAGTACCCCAAGCATGGTGCCATACATCCAGGGGAAACTTGCCCGGGTTGCTGTGCAAACAACAGAATTTGACTTTTGTTGCAGGCGAAATGTTGCATATATGTCACGCTGATAAATGCTGTTTGCTCACCGATGCAAGTGAAGGTTCGAGTGTCCCAAAAGAAATTCAAAATGTTCTCAAAAAATCTTAATCGTTCCTTAAAATTAGTTCAGAGGAATTGGCATTTCTGCTGCAGTTCCCAACAAAAATTCTAAATTGTTTCTAAAATTAGTTCAGAGGGACTGGCATTTCTGCTGTAGTTCTTTAGAAAAAAAATCAAAATTGTCGCTAGAAATAGTTCAAAGGAATTGGCATTTCTGCTGCAGTTCCTAACAAAACTTCTAAATTGTTTCTAAAAATAGTTCAGTGGGATTGGCATTTCTGTTACGGTTGCAGATTATAATAGACCAGCTGTCTTGTTCCTAGATTATGATAGACCAGCTTTCTTGTTCCTGTCTGGTAACTTGGCACCTAATCTGCACACACCATCTACCAGTTCTGTGGTGCATATACAGTGAATGCAGTGTTTGCGCTGCTGTAATGCTTTTTGTTCTTTCACTTTTCAATGTTTTGAATGTGAAGGTGATATAGTGAGCAGAATGGTTGACATCCTGGTCGTATCGACTTAAAGATGTGTCAGTAGAATTGCTACCATTGCTGTGAAATTGTGGCAGGTATTTTTGAAGGTAGTTCCTACAACTTGATGACTGCTTTGCTTTCAAAGCGCCTTTGTGGCCAACTGTGTTATATTATAGTAAACCTGAAAATGATTTTTAAAAAAACACTTTTTTGAAAGCTTTTGTTGAAACCAGAGCTTCCAGTGTGAAGAAAGGGTGCTAACTTAATGGGAGGGTGGAGCAAAAAGCAGAAAATGGATGTTCTGATAGAGTATAGAAGACGAAGTCGGAGAGTGTGAAAAGGGAAAAAAATGCATGGGGACACCTGCAGGGGCACATGAAATAGCTGATAAACCATCATAACCCTAAGAGTTTACACACGCACACACATGAAGAACTGCCGAGAGGAATGGGTGATGTTAGCAAACATGACACTGTTATCCTGAATTCTGCTGTTGGGGAGTATTTCTCATCAAAGATGAATTAATTTTCAGCAAAAAAAAGGTGTATTTTAAACACTTCCTTGTCAGCTGTCTTGACTGTTTTGACCTCCTAAGAGAAGATTTGTATTTCTGCATGGTCAAAAATTAGCCAAGCATATGACAGTTTAAAAACTTGAACTGGCAAATCCTGTTTTTGGAGATCTGATCTTGTATGGCACAGAGGATGGCCTTCTTTTTGAATTTTGTGGGGTATCAAATGTGTTTTCACTCAATGTAAGAAAAAGAATTTGTTTTAAAAAGTATGAGTGCACATGTCTGCTACACTGTGGTATTGACTTTTTAACACTACTGCAGCAATTGAAGAACTAAAGGTGTACTTCCGTTTCTTTTCCTTTGATCCAGTTGAGAGCATAACAGTTCCAGCATAAGCATATGAAAGGATATTTATCATTTGTTTTTTCTTTTCCAGTTAGGAAAAAGATAGGAAGGTGTTTGTTTATTCTTCTTCTTTTTTTTCCAGTGAAAACATGAGGAAAATAAACAGCAGAGGTCTTTCATTGAGCAGACAGTTGGCATCCCTGAAAAGGAAAACTCTGGATGTGACCCAAAAAAAATGCACTGGAACAAAACGTTTTTAATGGAAAAACTTTGAATTTAACATAATTGTATTCGATTGTATATTCTAAGTGTACTGAATGTTGAAATCAAAATGAATAAATATCTTTATTATCATGTTTCTTGTTAAAGGCCGTTGCTTTCAACAACAACTTCTTTCCAGGTATTATCGCGCTGTGATCACAAAGTCACATTCCCATTGTTCCAAAGTGAATGAAATAAAATTATTTTGGTTCACATTTGAAGTTTTGTTTCCAAAGTGTGTGTTGTATGCCATTTGTGTGTGTGTGTGTGTGTGTGCACTCTTAATAAAGTTATTAACTTAAGTACACTATTTTATATCAATGGGATCAATTGCGTGACAAAAGAAATGACAAGCTTAACAACAAGCTTTGCAAAAGTCTTTAGCAAGTTAACGCACTCATGCAGAAAAATTTATACAGCAACAGACTAATTTTAGTAAAACTGTCTCATTCTTTGGTGAGAGATGGCAAGTTCAAAAAACAAATAATTCTAGAAAGAGCATCTCGGTAACCTTTTCAAATGCTATAGGGTTAATTTGTGGGAATTTCCACCCCTTCGGGCTTCCTGTTAGAGTTTAGTTGCGTTATGGTTTCAAACGGAAAAACTGAAACCACTCAGTTGAGTTTCCTCCACTTGATAGTCTCTGCTGATCACGAAAGAAAGTCTCGAGACGAGACTTGTCTTGCAGAATCAGCCTGGGTGGACTTGCACGACATCGTCTTATCCTACATCTCATTGATCATCAACTTCTGTTGCCTGTGATGAATTCATGAACAAGTTGTTGGTTATCAGCATGGGAACTGTCACTGGATGGACATGACAGCGTCTTCAAAAGGAGTCGTCCACTCCACGACAAAGCAGTCATTGTTGCCAATAAGGTGTCCGACAGATGGTAGCCTGCACATGTCGATTTAGCCAGGTGCCTTTGAACACCACCGAAGTGACTCGCAGCAGCGTCTCTTCTGGTGGGCTGCCTCATGATGACCTGACCTTGATAGCTGCCGACAGAATGCCGGTGCTAGAGCAGTGACGGGATGAACCTGCGTGTGGCTGTGTATGAGGGAACCGGAATGAACGTCATGGAGTAATGCCACCCAACGTTTGACAGTCACAGGGTGAAAAGGGCGAGGGTTGGGGAAAGGAGGATGGGGGTCAGACGACTCCTTGAAAGATTTTTATTTTTTTAAGCTCAGGGTCCAGTTTGCATGGCAAACAGTAAGGTACTTGGAAGAAGTCTGACATTAGTTAAAAAAATTTAAAAAAAGTTAACAGTATGATTCTGTCCCCCAAACAAACAAACAAAACTGGAACCTGCAGATGCAGATGTTGGCAGGTGTGAAGAGAAGCGAAACTCGAACCTCGCATTTTTTTATGACGTGCATCTCACTAAGTCTCGCATTAGTCTTTAAATGATGACGAGTGCAAATGAGGATGGAGATGACATTACGGAGTTCCACTCTGGTCTGCGATGCCATTAACAGGACTGAACTCTACGCTTCCTTTTATACTACGTCCTGGCATTAACCAGGCCTGGGAGATACACCAGCAGAGTTGGTTCGCAAATCTGAAGAACATTGGAAGCATCCGACATGTGGATGAACTTTGACTGCGTGGTTCCGGTCTCCTCAAGTAAGCCCACAAGACACTTCACTCTGATGAGGAGGCACCCTGGGTAAAAACATTCTCACAAATACATGCCTCTGATCAGCATTGAACCTCTCACCTACCAGCCCACAAGTATGTGACACTAGCCACCGTACTGCGATGGCCGGTAACATTTACCATGTCTTCATGTCAGATGTGTATGAAATCTAAAAAAAACGTGAACAAATATATTGAGATGAAAAACCAAGCATGTATACATTTAGATGAAAACCATCACACACACACACACACACACAAATGCATGGACATGAATTTGGTTTTCGAAACAAATGTATTCAATATCCAAATTCCATTCTTGGCGAAGTGTACTATAGAAACATGAACTAAATCTCCTGAACAATATTTACCAACAACAGAATGCAGACTAACACTGAGTTAAACTCCAATTATGCGTTAGACTACACACATTGTGACATATTTCTTAAAAGCGATGTGGACGACTCACAGTGGCGATGTAAAGTGATGGACTTTAGGTCTCTTTCTTTATTCGTATGTGTGTGTGCATGATCATGTGTGCTCTTAATTCCGGTAACTTTTGTAAAGTCAGGTCAGTTTATTCTTCTTCCTTCATGTGTGTGTGCGCACGTGTGTGTGTGCATACACTGTGTGGTGCACTTAAATCCTGTTAGTTTTGCACATTTTTTTTCTTACTCAAACAAAAATTCCCAACCTACAAACACACACATCTATCCGACAAAATGAAATTAAACACCAGAAAATGAGGACACATTTTTGGTCATAGACCCTCTCTGAGTAAACAACAAGAAGCAAGGTTTCCAAATGGCTATCCAATTTTTGTTCTCACGATTCAATTGTATCAATTAACCATGACATTACATGGTGAAATCGCCCTATACAATCCTTTTCAATAAAAACTTCCTCCAGGAGGGTGGCCTCAGAAGGACCTGATACTGATGGCTGCTGATGCAGTGCTGGGTCGCTGTCAAACCCTTGGTGCAGGGGGAGAGACAACAAGTGCAGTCACAATGAGCAGCACTGGAGTATAAAGGAGGGGCCAAGAGAGATCAAAGAATTAAAAATGAAAACTTCCTCCCTACAGCAACTTTTTTTTTTTTACCTCCTCTTAAAACTAGATTTACCTCTCAAACAAACAACTGCTTCTCTTTCAGACCCATTAAAAAAAAAAATACTCCCAGTTTTTAAAAATGCTTCGAGTTTTCTAAGGAAAAGGAGCCACTCTCTTGTCTCTTCCACTTTGAGTAAACATGTATCCTCCACAGAGAAAGCATGATCACAAAATTGATTTTGTGATTTCATTTCACCTTTCCTGCACTGCAGCAGTTTTCATCATACACTTTGGGCATGATTCATTCTGTGTCATTTAAAATCTCACACACACACACATGCATGCATACACACGCACACACTAACTGGGCTAGGTTTTGACCTCAATTAGCCATGAATAGGGGACACCACCTAAGAAAGATCTATCAACCATGCAGGTCTTAATCCTGAGACAAAGTAAGGCCAGATAAAAAAAAAAATAAATAATAGAAAAAAAAAACAATCGATACAGCTAGGGTTGAACAGAAACAGTTTTCAATAAAGGGATGTAAAAAAAAAAAAAAAACCTGCGCATTTCACCCATTTTCCATGCCAAATGTTTTTTCATTCTTCTTTCTTTGCGTATTTTTGCATGCCTTCCAGTACCTTTCTTTTCTACAGACTTTCACTGTTGACAACCTCCTTGTCCTCAAAAGTTGTTTTATGCACAGGTGCCTGCTGTATATAGGACCTCATTGGTATGTTTCATCGTCTCATGCAAAACACACACACACAGACACTAAGACAACCGCTTACAGTCTAGTGGAAATGGAAGGGGGGGGAGGGAACACCCCCAAGAAACTGCCACCACTCCACTGAGGATTTAAAGAATAGAACTATGATTCTCTCACTTTCTAGGTAAGTGTATTATCAACTAAGCCACCTTCCCCCAACATTCTATGACCATTTTCATGATGCACACACACACACACTGCAATGAACAGACAGCTCTGAAGCAATGAAGCCATAATATCCTGCACAGTGCTTCTGCGGCAAGTTCAGTTCACTCTAAGCTGAATGAGACCAAGATGCAGAACCTTATATTCCAGTGATGACTCTCTCCCTTCGAAGACACAATTTTCATGGATTTCATGATAGTTATTTTTAAAAAAACGACCCAACCCTCACTAAAGTGGTATTTCTCACTGGATTCCACAATCACGGAAAAGAGAGTGTTACAACATTTCTTGCTCATCTGAACACTCACAATCTGCTTGGCACTTATCACTCTGCTTACTGCCCACATCCCCGACATCAACAACATACCAACCATTCTGGATCATGTGTTGGTGCTGTTCAGATTTATCTGCAGCTCTTGATACCATTGACTGTCAAAGACTTATTTACAGACTTCAGAGAGTAATCTCTGAAACAGCCTTGAAGTGGTGTAAATCTTGCAGAGTAAATAAAACATGGGTTGGAATGCTGAATGGCCACACCACAGTCAGGAACCTTTATTATGGTGTTCCACAGGGTTCTGTTTTTGGAGCTGTCCCATTCATTATCAACACAGTTCAACTAACTTCATTTGCATACTCCTTTTTTTTCATTTCCAGTCATTCCGTTATCTGTATACATACAAGCACATGCACATTTGTTCCTACATTTATGCTACAGGGGCACTCACTATTGATCTTACATTGCTCATCTGTCCACAACAATGGCAACAAAATACCTCAACAGTGTTGTCTGATCATGCTGTTTGAAATATAACACCCACATACAAACACTCACTACAGGTGCTTTACATGATTATATCATTGTAAAAAGATTCACAACACAAGCACTGATGACGATGAAGATGTTGTGTGTCACCCCTGATGCCGATAAACTGTGATCTTAAACCGGAGAGGCGATAAATTGAATACATCATATGCGATTATGTGTGACCACAGAGTTGCAATGTTCTAACCAGAAATGTGACGCCAGGGGAAAAAAACAACCACCTAGGGGAGAGCTGGACAGGTCTTCAGAAAAGAAGCCCCCCATCCCATCTCCTCTTCCTGTCCCCTAGGCCCCCCCCTCCCCCCATCATGAAGCTGTTTCAGCTCTTTCCCCATCAGGGAAAAAAAGTATTATTAAAAACATGTGTCTGTCATGATAGGCAATGTAACAATTTCAGTTTTATTTACAGCCCAGCTGACCACACTGACCCTTTCTTTCAGGTCTGCTTTGTGACAGTACGCACAGGGCACGTGTTACTGCGTAACAAGCTGTAACATGAGCAAGGTGTGGTCTCTGACCTACGATAACCTAAACGACAGCATATGACTGTCACTATGCCTCAGACCTGTTTACCCTCACAGAGACCTAGGTGTAATAGCGCAAAGCTGCTGAGTGGAACCTGAAGGGTAGAAAGTGTCATCTCAAAGACCACGCTGCAAAATGTGTCTGGTCCTTTTACACTCACTGCAACCAAACATATTCTAATTCTATCTGAAACTTCCTTCCTGTCGCCATCTTTGACTGAAACGTCACTGCTCCTGGCAAAACCTGTTCTCTCAAAGCTGCCCAGCAACTTAACTGCCCAGCACAGCTGCAGTTGTGCATTCCATTTCAAGTGAATTCAACCATTATGGGCACTTTTCATACTGAATGGGATAGCTGTATTCTCTCAATGCCGCTCAGCAACTTAATTGCCCCACACAGCTGTAGTTGTGCATTCCATTTCAAGTGACTTCAACCATTATGAGCGCTTTTCATACTGAATGGGATAGCTGTCTTCTCTCAATGGCACAGTGAGACCAGGAATTCAAGAGCATCATTTTTTTGTGATTTCTAAAGTGGGATGTGTTGTAAGAAAGTGTAGAGGTGGAATGTTATCCACTACACCTAAACTGGATGCTAAAACCAGTCTGATGACTATGTAACTATGCTTAACAACACCTGCTAAGGATTAGATAGAAAGCATCCTGCTGTAAGCATGCTTTTCATTTCAATTCACACTCCCGACAAATCTTTTACTAGCTCCAGATGCAAAACACAGATTTCATGGCATACAAACCGGCATTACATCTCACGCTTTCATCGTTCTGAAGGCATTATATGATTATCCTATCAAATTACACATGACCCCCTAGCGAATGTTGCAATGAATATCTAACAACACTATGTGAAGCCACAACAGTTCAAGTTGTACGTAATACAACTCAAGGGATCATAAGGAAAACACCATTAAAATCGAGACGTAAAATGAGCAGATAAAACTAAAACGGACCTCTGGACAGCGCAGACCATCGCCACGGTCGAACAGTCCTCTTCAGCATGCTGAATTCTCACTGTCTCAACTACACGGTTTGTAGCTTTATTGTTTACTGCGCAATGGATTATTAAATATTCCACCCCATCCCACTCCCATAAGTATATAGTAATGTTATTTTGCTCTCTGAATCCAGGCTGTAATCCAGGTACGAACAAATCTGATGATGTTTTAGGTATCAATACATCTAATAAGCCCGATCTTTGTTTTTCATTGAGATTGATACATCATTTCTGGTCTAAAAATCCATCAATCCAAAAAAAAGAAGAAAAAAAATGTAATCCACCCTTTGATAGAGATCTCCATGAAAATTTCACAGGTCCACTCTTGGTCCACGTTCCCTCTTTCCACTAAGTTTCTGTGGAACCAGTTCAGTGGTTTTCATGCCCCCTTGTTTGACAGACTGACCAGCAAACCTACAGATGCTGGTGAAAAACAGAATCCCTCTGGCAGTGGTAATTATCAGACAAAAATTACCTTCTGTGACTGGTGTCGGACTCCCCGGAATTGTTACAACAGAGCCCTGGGACAGCCAACAATTCTGACCTATCAATGGTCGCCAGTGTCTTTGTATGACAAGCTGCCTAATAATGTAAGACAAAATGTAACAGTCCTGATATGACTGACACACTAGATAAAGTTTGAACTGAAATACTAAGGTGTGTTTTACTGTTCAACACCATGGAGTATGACTGCAAAACAATTCTATAGCCTGCCCGCCAACCAGCTCCACTTAGAAACAATGAAGAAATCTGGGGTGAAAAGTCTGAAAAACCAAAGAGGTCTAAACAACATCACCTTATTATCATAATACAATGCACGATCAATAAATGTCAGATGTTAAAAATAACTGAATAATAATTGAATAATTGATTTTTCAAAGAGCAGCGATCATACTCATGCTAACCAGCCCTCTACATTCTTTCATCTGTGAGTTTTAAGTGGTTGACCTTTTTCTTTTCTTTTCTCAAACGGAAGTGTTTGCACACTGACCACTACCAGTCATGTCAATCAGCAGGTCAATGACAACTCTGTTTCACTTTAAAAAAAAAAATAAAATAAAAATAAATTCATGGAAGACCAACAGTTACATAAACCAGCAGTTCAACATGCAGTTCATTTCCCACACCCGTAACCTTGTACAGAGCCGAGATTTGAGTTGACAAATGATCGACAGATTCTGTCCGCTTGATCCTTAGAAAGTGCTCTTCTGCTTTTGCGTTTCATCTTTTTGGAGTCGGAAAAATCATTAGTAACAGAGCTCTCTGCTTCCGTCTGCTGGTTTGACACCTTTGGTGTGGCATCACCAGTTCCTGGCTGGGCCACCGAAGCACTCTCTGCTTCTCCGTGCACACTGGTTACCGTTGTTGCATCATCTACAGGGTCACTCGTTACAGCCTGTTCTCGTTGGGCATCTTGGGCATCTTCCTTCAATGATTTGGATTTTTTCTTTCGAGGTTCTTTCTGTTCAATTTTTGATTTACGTTTCTTCTTTGTTGTCCGACTATCTTTTTCCTCTTTCCCCCCTATGCATGAATCTTTTGCTTCTTCCTTCTCTGTCTCTGCTGTTGGTTGAACGGTTTCCAGCTCTTCATTTCCTTCTAAGTCTTCCCCAGTCTTTGTTTTTTGTCTCTTTCTCTTCTTGGATATCTTGTCCATAGCCTCCTCTTCTTTTTGCCGCAACTTCTCCTCCTCTTTATTTGGAATCACAAAGACTTCAACGTCACCCGTTGAGAATCGGACAGATTTTTGACGTCTGGTTTTGGTGTCACTTTCCAGACGAAGAATGCTGGAATTCTGATTCTTTGCCTCTTTCTTCCTCCGTTTCTTTGTCTTGGACGGGGCACCAAGACTCTCTTCACCATTGTGATCTGTGACTTCTGACATTTGCTCTAGTGTAGAATCTAACAGGCTAGGTTCTGCAGATTTCCGTTTCTTTGCTTTTTTGACTGAAGGTTCATGTCTTTGGTCTTTTATTTCAGATTCTACATGGGATTCTTCTAGTGAATTATTCAGGCTGCTAGTATTCAAAACGCAATCTGAGGAGCTCGCTTTCCTTTTTCTTTTCTCTTTCCTTTTGGATTTTAACGGCTGCTTTTCTTCAGAAGCCGAGTTCAGTTGTAGAGAACTGTCAATACGGGAGACAGTTTGGAACTCATCAGCCAACTGTCCCTTGCATTCAACCTCCTTCTCTTGCTCTTCACGCCTGTCTTTCTTCTTTCTCTTTTTCCTTTTAAGCTTCTCTACAGCAACAGAATCCTCACACGAGTCTAAAACTGGCTCTTTTATCAATGCTTCACCACTGTTTCCATTTTCGGAAGAAGCTGTGGTTTCATCCACTCTGCTGTTACTGTTTGAGGAATTTTCTGACTCATTGCCGTTGCCGTTACTGTTCAAGCCATTCGAATCAGAGGCCCCTCTTTTCTGTTTCAGTTCAGCCATCTTCATAGCAAAGTACTCCTGGACACTAGAAGAGCTGGTGATGGTTTTGACTCCGTGTGCGTGAAGATCTTTGTCCAGTCTGCCGTTGTTGTTGCTGTCCTGGTTATCGGAGGAAGTGTCCTCGTCAGAATTGTTCTGAAATTAGAGGAGAAACTGTCAGCAAAATGAACAGTAGGACAAAACAGCATTTCCTCTCATGTCTTATGTTAGTTCAGTGATTTCAATATGAAGGGGGAATTGCTTACAATTATCTGTTTCTTGTACTGCATGTGGGAATTTTTTTCTCACCTATCTATGGAATATGGTTAAAACATGGCGTCCAATACCAACACCAACCACCGCAGTACATGGAGTTATGAACATACAACTTCTTGCAGCAGACCTCAACTTCAGCAGAGGCATTTCATCATGGAATGATTAAGTCAGTTCATACTAAGACTCGTAGAGTGTTATGGGTCACAAATCCATGAAATATGTCTAAGACATGGTGTCTAAAACTGACCACCACAGCAGTTTGCATTACAAACACAACACTAATATTGCATGGATGTGGACATCGTCAGTGGCATATCACACTGCCAAATATTTTCCAGTAGGTTCATACCCTGAGTCAAGTGTGCAGAAAGGTCAAAGGGGAAAACTGAAACCACACGATCAAGTCTCATCCATTTCACTAAAGTGTTTTTGTGAGTTTCTATAATTTACTAACACTGAGTCTGTTGGTGTCAGAAGCCTGGATTAGGAGAAGCAGCCTTTCCTTTCATAAAATTTCAAGACAACCATGCCGGAGATACACAGATTCAGCTGCAGTGCTACAATCTCCAAACACCACTCTCAAAGATACATACATCCTTGGAGTAAATGACACTTGGAATTGTAGACAGGATGGTCCAAGTGATTTCATCTGAGCTCAGAGCACACTCAACTTTAGATAGGAACCATCTAAAATCTAAACCATCTAAAAAAAAGTCACAGCACAATCATGAGGACAATGCCCATGGTTTGGAATGCGTACAAACATACAAAGTCCATACTGATTTGGAAAATCAATTTCAAGTTTTACAAGATGCTTCAATGACAGATCTAAAAATTTCAAGCTAAAAAGAAAAAAAATAATATACAAACAAGCAACAACTCCAAACAAAAAGCCAACAACAGGAATGCTAAAATGATTACAAACTGAATGTATACTATACATCTGAAAAACCAAACTTCTAGAGTACTTATGCACAATCTTTGCTCCTCATTACTTCTCCAACAATGCACTGTTTTACCCTTGGAAGAATCTGTAGTCTGCTGCAAACAAACCCACCAGGAAATCACGGCACCCCCCCAACAAAGTAACAGCAGCAAAAAATCAGCACGTTGATTGTGGCTGCTTAACTCAAAGAAGAAGAAAATTACATTTTTCACAGAAATTTGCCTGATTCTTGTTTCTCTCTCGTTTCTCTTCATTATACCCCAAAGAAAAGCTGTTTTGGATGACTCTTCCCTAAAAGCAGCGATCTATGACCAGCAAAGACAGGTTGTTTTTTCTTCCACAGGTTTTCAACATTTTCTCAAACTCCACACATTTTTTTTCAATTTTCAAGGATATTCAAGATCTTTAAACTTTTTTTCAGAACTCAAGGAGCTTTGAACAGATTAAAAAAGTCTATGAACCATATCTTACAATTTAAATATCATATTGTGTATACACTCATACACACGCACACACACTCTCTCTCAGGCTCAACTCCTTCTTTGTTTTTGGACAAAAATAATATGTGCTCTATGAATATTCACACGTACATATGCAAACACACAAGCATGCACACATTTTCTATGCAAACTCACTGAACCTTAATGATGTTAAGTCTTCCTTCTGACATCTTTTGTAAACAATGGATGAACATACATATGTACACATACCCACACACAAATACGTATAATTCACTCACTTATGCATCAATGTGTGCACACATACATACACATGAAGAAGGCTAGAACAATTTTTAGGCTCATACCTCTAATTGTGACTTGGGAGTTGATTTGTCTGAAGACTCTCTCTTCCTTCTTCCAAATATGCAGTTCAGATCTTCAGCTGAACGTGATGACAAGTCCTTCCCCCGCATGAACTTGTGATAGCTGCACATTTCACCAAAACCCACAGGGTTGGATTACTCTCCTTTAATACCAAAAAATGAACCAGTTCTAAATTTTCTAAGTTGGCATACAGGTTACAGCTGAGTATACTGAATCTAAAACTGAATGGAATCCTATTTTCTTCTTGAATGATCCAAATATGAGACTGCCAACAACAGCCATAGTAGATGTACAAAGAATACCAGACGTACAACTCAGCAATCAAAACTTTATAAACTGTATGCAACATGTGCTTAAGTACCATGTTTTGGCATTTTCAGTTTGCATTCCACGAGATGCACAAGATGGCTGCTGACTGAAAGATTTGAAAAGTGACAGGTGTTTGCTGATCAAGACATGTTTTCTTAAAACAAATTTTATTTCATGGTGTGCAAAGGTGGTCATGGTGATGGTTACTACTTTCAAACAACTTTTCATAAAAAAAAAAGAAAGAGAGAGAGACAGAAAAAAGATTTGATTAATTACACAATTTTCTTTCCATCAGATTCGGTTTAATTACATAATATTCAAATAGATTTGGTTCATTTTTTTTTCAGATAATATTTATTCTGAGATTAGGCTGTGTTACCATACAGTCATGAATGCTGGAGTCTGCAAGGTGATTGTGAAATTTCTTTTACATTTATCTTTTACGATAATC
>LFLW010500314.1:8075-18135 GCA_001262575.1 Conus tribblei | reverse complement strand
GAGAGAGAGAGAGAGAGAGAGAGAGAGAGAGAGAGAAAGTAAACTGACAGATTTCATTATATTAACTTACGGTTCCAACTATCCAAGATGAATCAGGATTTAAACGGATTTGAAGTCTTGGCAGTCCCTACATTTTATTCTAACCTTAATTACTTTTAAGGCATGGATCTGAAAAGTATTAAAAAATAATTTTTTTTTTAAAGTAATTTACATAATACAAACATTTTTCTGGTCATTCACAATGTAGACATGCGCCATTTTCTTTTAGTTTTACCTGTATACCAACTTCAAATTCATAATTCCAGATATAACTGCAGAAACAGTAAAAGAAAGAATAGTTTATCTCTGAGGGTACAACGAAAATCAATATGTTACATATATAAAATGATGCACCAGTACAAAGAAAAGGTTGGGTCAAAAGCGATAAACGAAAAAAAAAAAATTGCTATTTTTGTGTTTTACACTTAGTCCATCTAAAAATCAACAGTTAACACTGAACCTTTATAAACTCATCTTTCTACTACTGTTCTTGCTTTAATTTCTTCACAGTACATAACTATCAGATTAAGAATTGTATCCGATATTATCTATAAAATAAAAAAAAGGTTTTATTTTCAAAGACTGAACAGCTCAAAGAAATTTTTGCAGACCAACAGATCCATCAGTCTCTGAAACCCACCTGAAATATTAAGACTAATAATAGCAACATTCATAAACTAGTTAATTCAGCAAGTCTGCAGAGCACTCTAATAAAATTCTTTTGACATTTTTTTTCTCTCCGTGAGAAGAATCAAATTAATGAAGTTTTATATGCAAACAGCGAATCCACCCAAGGTCAATGCCAACTCCTGGCACTGTGGGCAAACATGGCAGCATAAGGGTGACTGCACTGAGTCCTTCTTCTTTGAATTAATGGATTTCTGTGGAAAGCATCCTGACCCATCAGGTTGAAACTGGGATATGTCTAAAGCAGCCAAACATAGGTTTGATTTTGCAGGTACAGACCAGAAGTCAACTGACGCCTTATCAACAGAGGGACATCAATCCTGAGGATATAATAATGTGAAGAAATCAAAGCTAGAAGAGTAGTAGAAAGATGAGTTTATCAAGGTCCAACGTTAACAGTAAATCCTCATAAATACAGAAGGAATCAGTCCTCATAAATACAGAAGGAATCAGTCAGGAAAATGAAATACTAACTAATCTGTTTTCCTTCATGTAAGAAAAAATTTATCAGGACAAATCTGGTGCACTTCCTCCATTCCATTCTCTTCCTCAACTCAAAGAAGTTTCCAAACAAACATACAAAGGATAAGAATCAAAACCATCAGTACTTACCATTGGCATAGTTTTGACATTATGAAGAGCATTCTGGGCATCTAGTGCTGCTTTCCGTGTGTAAAATGTGACAAAGCAACAGCCTGAAAAAGAAACAATCAACCTTTCAACTGCTGATCCAGCCATAAGTCCACCTGATGACTGATGTGCTTTGCTGGCTGAGGTGACCCATTTTTTTTCTTTTCAACATGTTATTTGCGAAGGATGTGAAAGGCACATTCAGCTGTCTGCTACAATTCTTGAGACTGTGATATGCAATGAGCTTCCTAACAAGCTTGAAAGGAGTTATTTTCACCTTGTACTGAGTGAGACTTGCAAAAACGATACGAGACTGTGGTAGAAGACAGTCTGTTGACAGGTTTGTGAACAGTTCTGGAACCCAGGCACCCCTACATTGACAACACACTTCACAGATTATGTAGATGTCGATTCAAACTTTAGAAGGCACCAAGTTAGATGACCAAGATGTGACAGGTCATATCGTATGGATCAAATCCAAATTCTAAAAGTGCAAGTGAGTGACCGTCTTGTAATAAACATCGACAATACACATAAACATGCACATTAAACCACGTCATGTGCTATACTTTTTAAATTAATGTATGTGGGGTCTGCCTGGAGATTTCTCTGGGATAACACAAGTAACAGCACAATATACATTTTAACTGATCAACCACCATACACAACTGTTATATGACATTTAAGTGGCTGAGCACACACAGAACACATTCCTATACAATACTGAAGTAACTAAAAATCATAATGTTCAATTTCTCTGGGCTAGTACAAAGTAACAGTACCATACAAAATGCTAACAGATCAACATAAACACTAGTTAAAAAAGTATGCTGACATTACACGCTTGTCGATACATATGCACACACATTCATGCACACCAGTAATGTAGCTAAATATTATAAAGTTTGGTCGTTTTGCCTGTACTCCCCTTCTTTAGTCCATTTTTAGCATGTTTATGCTGTCACAAAAGTGACCTTTGTATCTCAGGATGCGTGTCCGTGTGTGTGCGCACAAATTCAAATGTGGGCGAGAGGATTTCAAAACTGAATAGCCCCCAAGGTGAAACAAAAATCTGCTACCTGCACCAATCATTTCTTTGATAAATTTCAAAACTAGTGCTTTGATTTTAATCTGAAATGGCCATCAATCAATTTTGTCATTCACACTCATGGCGTGCAAAAGTGATACTTATCATTATCCTGCCAGCTCCACAGACACAGTCTATGTACATTAACTAGTTCTAGTAGATGCTAACAGTCTATGTACATTAACTAGTTCTAGTAGATACTAACACGTCAGCTCTCATTCATTTGTGAGCTCAATCACTTTGCCATTGAATCTTCACTCTATAATAATAATATGAAAATACCATTACGCTCATGCAAAAAAAAAAAAAAAAGTTTCAAAACAGTAAGCAAACTTGTAGCTCTAGAGCACAAGGTATTACTAAATGTTACGGAAAGCTCTAACAGGACACTGTCATTCTGAATTCGGCATCATTCTATCAAATACTGAATTGTAATGAACATTTAAAAAAAAAAAAGAGAAATGCTTGACCAGGATTTCTAGAAAATCTGCTCAACTCAGTTTGCTTTCGATTTAAAATAACCATGCAGTAATACATTTCACATATCTCCGTCAAGTGGAAGCTTTGACAAGTAGTGAAATTTATCAACTAGCCCGGCTCTCTTGTGAAAAAAGCATTCAAACCTCTTCAACTTTGGCTGTGCCCTGAACGCAACTTCCTATTCAAGGGAACTAACTCTGATGGTCTACTCCAAAACAGACTGCTGATAAATATACTTTTACGCAACTTCCTATTCAAGGGAACTAACTCTGATGGTCTACTCCAAAACAGACTGCTGATAAATATACTTTTACGCAACTTCCTATTCAAGGGAACTAACTCTGATGGTCTACTCCAAAACAGACTGCTGATAAATATATACAAAGTGAAAAAAAAAAAGGCTTTGGCATATGCTTAGTTTAAACCAACTGCTGTGGACCAGTAGAAGTCAAGTAAACCAAGACTTCTGTATGGTCATACACCAAGACAAAGTGTTAATACAGTTACCAGCTGTGACAGCTGCCACAAATGTCAAGTGCTGTCCATATCCATTATCCACTGATCACACCAGTAAAATTGGGTGCTTTGAAGTTTCAAAATCTAACTCATCACTCAGTTACAAAACTATCACCTTAAAACAAATATTGGGTTTTTTTTTTTTTTTTTTGTAGGTCAGTAAAACTTGCCAGTAACAAAACATGTAGGTTTTGTTGTTGACGTCATTTTTGGGAAAAGAAACAACTAGAACTTTCCTCAAGCTGTTGCTTTGGAAATAAGTCTTATGATCTATTCCAGTTCTGCATTATAGCAATGCCCATGTCATTGTTGGAAAGAAGTCTTATGATTTGTTCCAGTTCTGCATTATAGCAATGCCCATCTCTACAATGATAAAGGGTTCAGTGAAATGTCTTGGACTGTTGGTGCAGAAGAGATGGGTGGTAATGGAATATTAGAGCTTGACTGGGCAATAAGCATCTGTGAACTGTGTAACTTGTCCATGCACACATGCATGTATGAAAGTTGTCAGTGTAATTTGCAGGAAAATTTGACAAAAACTAATGACAAAAATCATGGGTTTAGGTAAGGTAAGGTATGGTAATGTTACTTATATCAAGTTATAGCCAAGCCGACCGCAAAGAGCGTATCAGGGCTGTTATCGCGTTGAAGTCAACTCACAAGTCATTTAAACAAAAAATAATAATTCACACAACCCTTTCAAATACACCTTCTAAAAACACACAGGAAATTTTGTTAAAAATCTTTCCTCCATAAAATCTCAGATCAGCTGAAAAATGTTAACCTCTTTCAGAAATTCAAAGATCACAAAGATTAGGTGACCTTAACTTAATTGTATTTGCAGTAAACAGAACACATTACAATATGCCACTGATAGTAACTAAGTGACAGTAACTGTTATTTTTCTCCTTTTTAAAGGGGAAAAAAGCCTACCCTCCCATTTTTCTCCTCTATGTTGCAGTATATACACAGTCCCTTCTTCTGGCCTAAGCTGTGTCAGGTGCATCAAACTGGATAACAGAATTCTTTTTTTTTTTACATTTTCTAAATTGTCATAAAACAAAAAAAATGCAGTATACCATACCTTTACTCTGACCAGTGTTCTTGTCTCTCAGTACATTTAGATGATAGACAGGTCCATAGTCTTCAAACATTTTACGGAGATCACTTTCATCCATGTTTTTGGGGATCTGCCCAACAAACATTTTGATGGCATCTGGGTCGGGTTCTGTTTGTGACGTAACTTGGCTGGCGGGATTCATGATGTTTGTGTTGCTGAAACAGACAAGTGTGTAAATAAACTAAATTAAATTGCACAGCAACAACCTTTTCATTACTATGTTTATATGTCAATATCCTTTCACTTGTATTAAATTCAACTGCAGTGTACTTCAGCTATGTTGACCCTACAGTTCTATAAATATCTTATTTTCCAGTTCTATTGTCAGAGTATTCAGAATCTTACTGGTCTGAAAATCAAAATCTCACGACTATCCCAGTAGCTGTACCCATGCAGGCTGAACTTACTGATGAACACACTTTTCCATGTTATCCATCTTCTTTGCAACTGTGGAAGCGGGAGGGTGGCGTTTGGACCATGTGCCCCATTAATTTAAATATTAGAGCCAAATAGAAGGGTTCTGAACACAATGTAGAACTACTATCAACTTTTGACAGCTTGTGCAGATTATTCAAGCATGACTGTTACTTGGATAAAAGTGTGCATGCGTGTATGTGTGAGAGAGCATGTGTCTGGGTGCACGCATGTGTGACTTACAATTTATGTTAAGTCAAAATCAGGTACACATTTACATGTATGAATTCTGTTGTGCACATAACAACAGCCTTTGCCACTCAAAATTTCATGGACTACTACAGGCAGGTTCTTACATCAAATTTAAAGACAAGTCACCGAGATCCCAATGATTAAAAGCACATCCCTAAAATGCTATGGCCAATACGGAGTCCAACAGGCATGATTCCCTTTCTCTAGAAAACATTCTGAAACTTGCTTTAAAAACAGTGGAATTTGATGCAACTGCCAAGTCTGACCACGAACTGTAGTTTTACTGAAATTTTGGTCCAGCCACAAGATCAGAACAAAAGACATTTCTTTTTTTTTCAAAAGCCTCTATCAATCTCTTTCAAAAGTTATACTTTATCAGTTAGATGTTGTTCATCATAGTTGCACACGCTGACTGAAGGAATCTAAATGAAAAAATTCAAGTTGCAAGCTGTTCTTGCATGCAAAGCTCCTGATCTACCATTTTCTATCTTTCACCATTGATCTTGTGTTGTTGTGGGTGTGTTTAATCTGTCAAAATGGTTGTTTATGTGTTAATCAGTTTCTTGTACAAGGGTTTTTGCCTACCACCCCGCTCACTTTCATTTAAGTTTTTCATGTTTGTCTCTGTCACGTTCAGTTTCTTTCCAAACACACAGCACCAAAAGTAAAAACATCAAGACAGTTGATTTGTAAAACATTTTGAGCATCTATATGCAAACACATAAAGACTTTATTTTGTTTACCCACTATACTCAGCTGCTTACCTTTTTGGCAATCGCACTGGAATTTTTATTCTGAGACAGCTCATCAGCTATCAAACCTACTGACCCAGACATTTGTTATGTGTCCACCTGTTCAACCGTTTCACCTTTTATTACATTCAAAATATTCTTTAAACATCATCTTTCCCCCTTGAAGTCAGCTACAAGCTCTGACCTGACTCAAAATCAAATCAAATATCGGCATTATCCAGAAGATGCAGTGTGAACAGAATGTAGAAACTTTATAATGTATTTCAGCTACCATTGAATGAATACTTGTGAACAGTCAGGTCACTGACATTATATTCCTGTTGACAGGTCACAGGAAGTTTGCGTATGACCAAAGAAATCTATACAAAAAAAGATCAACAAAAATATTGATCTTACAATCAATTAATTATAAAGCGTTCTGTGTGCAATCCTTTAGGGTAGCATTTCTTTTTTATCTGTTTTTTTCTACACGATTTTACCAGATACTGCTTGCAAAATATTTGCTAATAATCACACACACACACACACATTATCACTGATATTGACACACTCTTCAAATTTACTGTGTATAGAAATCTGTCCTTATGGAAGATTAGGGGGGGATATGGCTAAACATGCATGTTATCCTTGCAGCTCAGCAAAGATTGTGGCAAGGGGGTAGGGGGGAAAGAAAGACCCTAAGTTATGTCAAGTACCATCAAACCATTATGTCTGCTTTTAAACTGCTTGTTTATTTACCTGTACTACGCAGCAAAATAATTGATACAGTTAACGAACAATAAAATAATGGGATATTGCTCTATCATGATAATTCTGAGGAAAGGCTGGCTATCTCAAGAACCAGCACCATCAAACATCTTACCGTGCCATACATATTCTGGCATAGCACCTGTTTCTGTCGGCTAAGCTGGCATGTAATGCTGGCATCTAAACAAAAATTTACCTAGTTTTTCCATCTACCAATTTACTGGATGTATAGTTCTACATTTTATTTATAGGACCTTGCTAACGGAAAAGATTATGATACTGATAGTCTTAACTTTAAGATAAAGGAATGTCAAATGTTTGGTTTGGTAGTCAAAATTACACTTAAAAAAAAAAAAATCAAAACAGCGTTTAGGTACATAAGAAAGTTTAATAGTCAAAATCACACAGTATTTTTTTTCACATCAAAACAGCATTTAGGTATAAGCAAAAAGATATTAATTTAGTGCAAAGTTCATGTGTGTAACCCTTTTTCTTAACATACTAAATGGCTTTTACTTTTGTATTGTTGAAGCATTAAATAACATTTTCTAAAATCACCCATCAACAAGGGAGTAAGCAGCAGACAGGAAAGAAGATTTCTCTCTCCCCAGTCCCTGTGTGAATGTGCAATGCTGAGGTGAACGATCAAACCAAAGAGGTGATCAATGCTGATCAGGAGGTTGCTGGAAGATCTTGCTGTTAAGAAACCTTCAAATACTACTCTGGCGGGAGATCGAAGCCTCTGGCAAAGCCCTCATTTGGACACAATTACTTTGGCGCTCTCGTGGGCAGAATTAAACTTCTAAATGTGAGAGTGGAATCAATGAGATCAGCACAACGGGCAGGGGGGTGGGGGGCTCTAACACTTTAAGCTAGGGCATTACCTAAGTTCGTCCTCTTCCACCCTGCCGATTCACGTTTGAGGTGAACATCGGCGTGACTAGTACTTTAGTAGATCCATCCTTTTTCACTGACTTGGTGTCACTGCCGGTCGTACTGTCAACCGCCGGCTGGCCTGCTTGTGCAGACCGTTATTTTTTATGTCGATCAAATTCAGAAATGAAAATTATCCCGAATGGAGTTCAAAAGATTAAAAGAGTAAGCGTGCGTTCGTTTCATTGGTTTTATCTTTGGGTCAAAGCTGAAAGTATCTGCAGTCCTCTGTCATATTCCGGTCAGAAACACTGGCATTCACCGGCCGGTTCCAAGCAACTTAACCTTGCCATGAGGCACGACTGTCATCACTAGCGAGCAGTGTCAGTATCATTATCATTGATGATCGGGCAACAGGTCACAGTTGTGACGCTTATCATCCGAGCAAACATTTATTCTTTCTACACACAGCTGCACAAAATTTGATGGTTCTATTTATCTTCAAATTAAAGACGGTCACTGTGACTGTGAGTGCGAGTCTGGCCTCTTAAAACCGATCAAAAATGACGCGCACGTTTTTTTTCAGTGCGGTCGGCTGACATGACCGTTGAAAACAGACAGATTCAAAATTGTACCCTTCACCTGAGTGTGCTGATAGAATTATGTCAGGCTTATGTAAAAAAAATTCATATTTCTTCAAAAAAACGTATTTTTACCTTATTTCCAGGTGAAAAAAACAGACACAGGACAGCACAAACACATAACACGCTGCACAAAATGGCGGACGGCGGCACTATTTTCCCATAATGCAATCCGCAACAACGCTTGAGCCAATGCACGTGTTGTTGGCGATCGTGGATTGGGTGCCGATGGTAGTGGAAATGGACGGATATGGAGGGGGGAGGGGGGGACGAAAAAAAAGACAAATGTACCAGCCCAGTATGTTGTGCCTACTTCAGTAAACACTTGATTTGGTTTTCGACAACAAAACTGTGAAAGCATCCGCAAAGGTATGATAACGGATAACGTAGCACACTTTCACTGAAGGTCAACATGTCAAAATCCTGCCTAAGCTCTTTGCTCTTTGTCAAGAAATCTTCTGCATGTTCAATACTGTCTTCCATGCTATGGTTGCCTCTACTTTGTGGTTTGCCATGTTGTTCTGCTCTCGGTGAAGTCTGCTTTGTGGATCTACCCATCCTGGCCAAATGGTTCATTTTCCTACATGAACTACATTTTATTTTAAATGCCGGGCAACTTTCAGGCTTAGGCTACGTTTTCTCCCACACATTTTGCATGAAGTGATGGATGGCGTATAACGAGCCACGATTGACGCTGATTAAGACTTGCATTGTCTGTAAATCCCCCATGTGCGCAGTTTTAGCTTCTAGCATCTAGCCAATAGTGTGCACTTTGGGCTTGAGACATTTTTTCCTCTTAGATCAGCATCAGGTGTTCCAGTGATGATGAGCAACAAGACACATGAACTTATTCCAGTTTCTGTGAAGTCACACTGTTTAGTTTTACTCGGTAGAGTCCAAGGACTCGTATCTAGGCTGTCCGATCCCCATCGGACGTAAAGGACTGACTCTGAGGTTGTTAGCGGGCTCAAGCGAGAATTTCTGGAGAATGGTCCCAGGATTGTTTGCTGCTTTTCTGTTAAGGGCCTGGAGTTGTAAATTTGGGGACCTTCTTCACTAACTAACAGAAAGAAGTGTGGTTATTTTTGTCTTTAGCAGCTGTTTTTGAAATATAGATTTAGACGTTGATCAATGAGTCTTAATGCGCTTGCCAAGCTGTCTGCGGATCAATTTATTATGGATGACAATGTCATGGTGTTGTCCATTCTGATGAGGATGTTTGTAGGACTGCAGATCGCTATAGATCACGGAAGTGTTTTTCTTCTAGTATTTATGCTATTAATGCCAAGTGTATTCATTTACATGATATACGATCAGTTTGTATGCAATCAATAGCAATCAAACGTTATTCACACATAAAGCATATTCCCTTGTAGGCTACATGTCCCCACGATCATTTTCAGAGATACCACGAGGCCACAGGGTAAGACATTGCGAGGCAAAGTGCAGCAATAATGAAAGAGCCAGAGGATTGCTGGACTGTGTGTGAGAAAGTAGACGTTTAGCCTACTTCTTATAGATCTTTCAGTACTGGTTGTTAATTGGTGACACCATGTTGTGTGTGGTTCTTCTTTTGGTGACAGTAACACACTCCAAATCGCAAGAAACATATGTAGTAGTAACTAACATTTACTGACTATTACGAAGACTGGAATCATACATTAAGACACATAGCTTAACACCATAGGAAGAGTACAGTCCAGGTGTGACCAATTTGTTCCAGACTGTGTGGACGCTGTGAAACATGCATGCGTTTACATACAGGGCAAGAGACAGAATGGGGCACAAATGGCAATTTGCTATGAAAGTCAAACACACACGT
>LFLW010497887.1:9433-23406 GCA_001262575.1 Conus tribblei | reverse complement strand
AAGAAAAAGGGAAAAAATGAATAGAAGGTTTAAATGAAAAAAAAAGAAGTTCAGACGAGGGTGAAAAAAAAAAGAAAAAAAAAAGGAAAAAATGTATTCAAAGTAAGACAAAATACACACGCTCACTCTGTAAAAGAAGGCGCACAGTAAGACTTACTTTAACAATTAAAAAAAAGGAAAGAAAGAAAACAAGACAAACTTTGACAAATATGTCTTCAAAGATTATGAACAAAGAGACATAAAAAAATGCACACATCAATACTCCCCAAATCACTGCTGATTTTGATTTATGGAGTATTGTTCTGTCACGTTTCATGTCCTTTCTTTGTGATGTGTGAAGAAGACATGTTTGTCAAAAATATTCTTGTCTGTTTTGTATTGCTTATTAAACTAAGTATCATTTTGCACCTTCTCTTTCTATGTTTGTGTGTATTTTGTTACTTGGAGTAGGATGAACACGAAATGGTTTAACTCACTCAGTACTGGCCATTTTTTCCCTTTACTTTCCCACGGGACAGACCATTTGTAAGGGTTATTAAAAAACAAACCAACCAAAAACAACCCCTATTTGGAGTAAGGACATGGAACTTTCAGAACTGATTGAAAACATATTGAATTAGTTTGGGTGAAAACATCAGACTTCCTACCATCATCTTTCATCTTCCAAAACCAGGTGAAAAAATATCCTAATTTTTTTTCATCCGAATTGACACAAGCAGATGTCTTGTACATGTATCCAGGGAAGCACAATGTCTTTGAAACAGTCTGTTCACTCACAAAATAAACCAAGAAATGTCCAAATATGATTTTTGATTCGTATTGCAGCCTTTAGGGCACTTTAATATCTACTGATATTGACGCCATCAGCAATTAAAACAAAAAAACAAACAAAAAAAAGAAACTGCAAACTTAAACCAAAACGTTGTCAGAGTAAGATTAGTGTATGATTGACAGTTTTCTTCCTAATCCAGCATCTTTGAAGTCCAGAGCTTGATCTTTTTTGCAGGTGAAGCAGATCGCCGAAGTTTAAATTCCAAAGAAGAGAAAACTGGTAAGTTAAGTTGTGGGGTTTTGCCGGTGTTGGGATTACATTGATCGAAACGAGTGTGAGTCCTGATAGAAGTGCATCACTTAGGTGTAGATCACAGCTTGATTTGAGTTCAGGACAGTGCAGGTCCTCTGCACTTGTGGTCATGTTACGTAAATAGGTCTGTTTCTTTTCTGTTTGAATTAAGAGGTATGAAGTGTCGGCAAAGAAGAGAATTTGTTCCGCGACTAGCTGCTGTGAAATTTTAGTACCTCGAAGGCAAGAAAGTAAAACTTGTAAGTTCATTAAGTTCATTAACGTTACAACGGTACGGGACACCTTCGGAAATGCACTTGCATGCTCACACGCACATAACTGAACGTGTGTATTGACGTATATTTAAAGGATATCAGCTAAGTTTAAAAAAAGAAATTAGGGTCTGCATGTTGGTCACCTTGGCCACAAGCCAGCATCCAATCAGTTTCATTTGTCGTTTTCCTTTTGCTTCATTTTGTTGATGTCAGTTGACTTCCGTTCTGTGACACTGCATGGAAAAATGCCAGGACTGGGAGAAGGAGAACAAGATTGAAGAAGCAAGCAGCTGTCGGTATGTAAACTTTCATCTGACATTAAATTGTCCTTTCTCGCTTATAAACAGAACATCAGCGTCGAGCCATCTATGACCGATGGGAGGAGTCGGCGCTGGGGACGACCAGTCTGTCGCAAGTGTTCTTGCACCTCGCTGCCCTGGACAGGTGCATCAAATGGAACCGCTCCACCCAGAAGCTGCGCTGCCGGATCTGCCGCCGAATGAGAGACGATGATAAGATGCTGCTCTGTGACAAGTGTGACCGTGGCCACCATATCTATTGCCTGAAACCTCCTTTGACAGTGAGTGGATATGTGTGTTTGTGTTTGTGTATGTGTGTCAGGGTGTGTGTGTGTGTGTTTGTGTGTGTGTGTGCGTGTGTGCTTGCATGTGTGCGTGCGTGTGTATGCGCGTGCATACAAGTGATATTCATTCCCCGTGCCACACCTCCGCCAGTGCCCTTCCTTTGCTGTGTTCCCTGATTCCTTTTCCCTTCCACATGATGAAGACATGTTCAGCGAGGTATCCTGCTCATTAAACAGTTTCATAACTGTCAACGTTTTTGCTGACTCTCTTTTTATCTTCTTGTCTCTTGTTCTGTGCTGTCTGTGGAAGTGATCGCTGAAAAATAAATCGTTTTCTTTCCTACAGAAAATCCCAGCAGGGGATTGGTTCTGCCACACCTGTCGTCCCAAGGTGTCGGCCCCTGCTCCCCGTAAACGCAGACGGAATTTTGAGGAGGATGAAGAGGAAGAAGAATCCATGGAGTTTGAAAACAGTGTTGAGGAAGCCAGGTAAGGTTTGAAAAGAGTGTTGAAGAAGCCAGGTGAGATTTACAAATGGTGAGGAGGAAGTCAGGTGAGGTTTGAAAACTGTATGGAGGAAGTCAGTCAAGTTTGAAATCAGTGTGAAGGAAACCAGTGTGAAGGAAACCAGTGGGGACTCCGAACGAATGTGGTGCAAGCCAAGCAAGCGCAGAGGAAGCTTGGTGGGATTAGAAAACAGTAGGGAAAAAGCCAGTTGAGATTTGAAAGCGATGTGGCGAGTTCCAGTTCAGGTTTGGAAATGGTGTGGAGGAAGCTAGGTGAGATTTCAAAACAGGGTAGAGGAAGCCAGTTGAGGTCTGAAAATGGTGTGGAAGAAGTCAGTGAGATTTGAAAATAGTGTAGAGGAAGCCAGGTGAGTTTTGACTATGACTTCCTCCCATCTTCATGCAAGGAAAGGTGCAGAAACCGGAAATAAATTTTCATGACCAGAAGTCGATTTTGCAAGGGAGATAAACTATTGTTTAGGTATGAAATTTAAAATGAAGTGAGGCAGGGAACAGTAAACAATACAGTAAATAAGTGGGGTAACTTTTGTTCCCATAAGAAAACCTAACACAAAGGGACTCTTACTCAAGAAAGGCACAGCCTTTTAAACTTGAATAAAGTCAAACAAATACAAAAACGAACAAACTAATAGTGGGGGAAAAAACAAGCGCAGGCCAACGACTCTCCTGTTATCATAGTAAAAACTTGGAATGGAGATGAAAAGACAAACACAGAAACGGACAGTTTTTACTATGATAACTTGAGTAAGAGTCCCTTTGTGTTAGGTTTTCTTATGGGAACAAAAGTTACCCCACTTATTTACTGTATTGTTTAGGTATGTCAAGAGGCTTAGATTAGCTCCCTTTTCTTCTATTTATTTTATTTTATTTTTATTTTTAGGGGATCCTGCTGGTAGGGGATGAATTCTAGGCAGTTAGGAATTAGGCACATACTATGGCAGACGAGTGTATCTAAAAACTACTGTTTGCAGGAAAATTCCTTTCTCCCTTTTCATTGAATGTAAAATGCTTCTGACTAGATATACTGCAAACATTCTTGACAAAGATGCTGGTTGGTTGTTCAAAAATATTAGGTGGTGTTAAAAAAATCTCTTTTCAGTATCAGTGTTGTTGCCTCGTTATCATAGAATGTGGAAATTCTAAATGTCTGACAGTAACCAGGAGAGTGGGTGTTTCAGTGACGATGAAGGGGGAGAACAAGACACAGACAGCGAAGAGGAAGCAGACGATGTCCCTAACGAAGATATATGTGCCAAGTGTCATGAGGACGGTATACTCATCCTGTGTGATGTGTGCCCTCGCTCCTTCCACCTCCACTGTGCCCAGCCACCTCTGAAAAAAGTTCCCAAGGGGAAGTGGATGTGTCATGTGTGTGTGGATGGAGGGCAAAGAGGCAAGAACAAAGCCAAAGGCAAGCAGGACTCTGCCAGGAAAGGTGAAGATCTAGCGAAAGTAGTGCGCTTACATTCAGTTCAGCTGAATTTTCTTTAAAATCTGCAGGGGAAATTTGTTTTTGTTTTTGCCTTTACAAACACAGACAAACAATCTCAAAATGTCTGAGAAAATGAACATGAATAGAATTTGTTCTCCCTAGGTTTTCAAACATTTGGCTTACATTATGTTTTGGTGAGGGTGATGTCAGTGTTTCACGCACTCACATAAGTTTTTCCAAATGTAAACAGAACTCGCTAATGTTATAATCTCTTCCTCCACCCTGCTCACTGCTTTTCGAAGAAAGACTTGCCCGAGCTGAAAGTAAGCACAGTTATAGCACAAGACTGGCTCAAACTTTTCAAATAAATTTTTGATAAATGTGTATGTGTGTACATGTGATGTACTCTTTTGTGAATTAGCAGGAGCTCTTTCTTGCATCACGTTGTGTTAAATGCAAAGAGGCGGTAAGGTCAAAGCTTAGTAAATTACAATGTTCGCATCACCTTGCTGAATGAACCAAGTGCTGTACTGTCCTCTACCTGTCGACAGGCTCCCCAAACACTCCAAGCAGTGGGAGAAAGTCCGACAAATCCAGACTCTCAGGTTCAAGGCAGCAAACACCGCGGAACAGTCCCACACCCAGCTCAGGTCGCAAGAAACAAGGTTCTAGTCAGGAAGCTGCTTCCAGAGGCCAGAGTCAAAAGAGCAAGACCACACCGAAAAGCCAGAGCCAGAGTGGCGGGTCACCATCAAAGCAGCAAACGCCCAAAAGCTGGGGTAACTCTAAAGGCCAGCTGAAGCGCAAGTCTTCGTTGATGTCCAATCTCCCTGATGCTGACGGTGAGACTCGCTTTATGCCTAACTTACGCAGATGTCGTTTTAAGAAATAGTTTTAAAAGAATTTTCAGAAAACAGGACAAGTTACTTGAAAAACACCAATAGGCAATTTGATATGGGTACACAGGTGTACACCATCTTACCACAGTCTGGTCTGTCCAGACACACATCAGAGAGCTTTAAAGTGAACCTTCCAAGTGCTCTTCTTTTCCTTACCCCTACTCCTTTCTTTGCCTTTAGAATTTTGCAAAGAACGATTAAGAAAACTTGCAGATGAAGAACCTGTTTTAATTTACACAGCATTTCAAATGTCTGCTTTGGGTTTCCAGTACTGAAATATCGGTTGAACTATCACTGATTATATGAAAACCTACGAACAGATGGGGGAGGGCTTCACTGTATGAACAGCTTATTAAAAAAAAAGTCCAGAGTCCACCCCCATCTCCCTGTAATCCAAGGAGTTGAGAGAAACAAACCTGAGTTTTATTTATGTATATAGAAACAAGACATCCATTTTTTTTTTGCCTTGACCTTTTTTTCCACCTCATGTTGCTCCACAACAGAGCAAGAGAGCGACAGCAGCACTCCAGAGGAACAGATGCAGGCAGCGGAGACGTTGGTGGAAGACCTGATGGAACATAAGGAGGCCTGGCCCTTCCTAGAGCCAGTGGACAAAAAAGTGGTATGTTATGCGTGTGTGATGGGCAGAGGAGAGATGACAGGGGCAGGCAAAGGGGGGTTGGAGTTGTCAGGTGTTGAGATTTGTTTACTTAGTGTCTTTTGTTCATTTTTGTTGGTGCCTTTCTCCTTTTCCATCTGACGTGCAGCCAAGGTTTCTTTTTGCCTCATCTTTTTGTGGTTTTCTGAAACCTTTAGCAGAAGTAAGAATGTATCCAGACTTTAAAAATGTTCATGGATTTGGCTGCAGGTGTCCTTCTGAGTTGTCTTCATTTAGTAGTGCTTTTGTGATTGATTGTTCATCTGGGGTGATTGTGTGTGAGTGTGAGGGTAAGGTGACTGGACAAGGAGTTGCCAGTATGGATTTTTCATATAAAAGTTTCTTGTAATTGGCAATTTGCTTCTAGATAATCTTCAACTTTTTCCTTCCTCCACCTCAAGAAGAGGATGTATATAGTTTGAACTCTAGTTGATTTGAGTCTTGATAACAAAAATAACCTTGTTTATACAAGCAGAGCAGTTTATGTCACATCCTGTCGTATGCTTCAGGTAGCATTTTGCTCAATCTGCAGAACAAGTTTTGTTTTTGTTTATTCACCAGTGTGCCATAGTCTTTCTTTTCTCCTGTTAAAATTTCATAGCCACTGCCAGCATTTAACACCAATGTTAGCGAATGACAAGTCACTATGTTTTTCCCAGACAAGGAAAATGTTCTTTCACTGACTGTTTTAATATGTAGATGAAAACTGTTGGCTGTTAGGTTTGAAGACTGTACTCATTGGTTCAGAAAGAGCGAGCTATCAGCCATTCAGTCGTCAGAGCAACGTGATCTCAGTAGATATACAAAATGTTGGGGGAAAAAAGTTTTTTCACAGAACAAAGAAAATAGTCAGCACTGATGGGATGTTGGTCCTAGTTACCATCAGTCAAACTCCTAACAATCATGTTTGTTACAAGTTGACTGGAATTTGTATGGACAGTTCAGTTATTGGTTTCTGATGTGTAGAGTTTCTGTGACACTGTCATTTTAGTGTTTGCTTTGTAAGTTGTGTATGAATGGCAGTAAGGATTTAGATTTGAATTTTATATGAGCTGTTGAACCAAACTTTGTGATATCAATAGGTCAGGAGAATGCATACTGTGTCTCTCTTGCCTTGTTATTTTTCTCGCATTCATATTGACACTTCTTGAGACTGTCTGCTTAGCACAATGATTGGTTAACCCATGCAAATTTCTCATGTTCCTTAAAATTTGTGGAAGCAGACCCTTATGTAAAGGGTGTTTTAAGTGGTATTTAGGATGTAAATTTATTGCACCTGGTTGCATATGTGAGGGCTTTGGATACATTTTTTCCAGACGAATGAATCAGTACTGTGCCACTGTATTGGTAGTTCCAGCTGTTGTCACAGAGTAACCTTTAACTGAGTGTGGAAATGTTTTCATCAGTACGCACATCTGCTTCGTTTTTCATATCGACTCGATCAGCATGGAATTTATTCACTTGGCTTAGAATTCTTTTTCATTGAAGTTGTTTTTGTTTTTTTTAATCATGAAACACACACTAAGGTACTGCTCTTACAAGAGTTAAATGAAGGATGGTGTCCCCAAGTGGTAACATCACTGTAGCACTGGTTTTTTTTGTTGTTCTTTCTTTCTTTTACGATCTGTATGGGTATCTGTTTACCCATCAGACCTACATTTTCTTTAAAATTAGTGGACAGCTATCTTGTCGCAATTGGCCCTTGTAGGAGTGCTATGTTCATTCTGCACACAGTGTCTTGGGTTTGCAATGACATCCAAAGGACTGGCTCTCAGACTACCATGTACGATGTAGTGAAAAGGGAGAGAGCTCCCCCTCCCCTTTCCCTGCCCTCCCTCCCTCCACAAACAAGACTCAAACCACAGACCTTGGATGCTCTTGCTTCCAAGGTTGTGGTTATATTCACGGGGCCCCACAGTCCCACCGTTTTAATCCAGTGTTATTTGTCCATTCTGCCTTTTGTGCTTTTGATTTTGAAAGCATGGTTAGTTTAATTTTGCAGGGGCTCTTTCCTTCCCTTTCTTTTTCGTGTGTGGACAGGGCAGCGACTACAGTGCCTAACTAATGCCAATCACTTTCAGGCTCCTGACTACTACGAGGTGATAGAGACCCCCATGGATCTCTCGACCATCCGCAGCAAACTGCAGCAGCACAGCTATTCTTCAGCAGCACAGCTCTTGGACGATGTGCGCCTCATCTTCGCCAACTGCATCCAGTACAACCTCAGCTCCGCTCCAGTCTACCAGGCGGGTCAGGCGCTCAACAAGTACTTCCAGTCCCGGGTGCGTGCATTAGGGCTTCAGTCCTCGGAAAAATCTGGCTCCAGTCCTAGCAAGAAGCAACGAAGATAGTGGAGTTCATGCTTGCCTGTGGTGGGTCGTTGACCATCCGTGACTCGAGAGTTGTGTTGAAGTCAGATTACGGTCTTCCAGGGGTAGGAAAGGTTAAAAACAAACAAAAAAAGCAACTAATCCACTTTATTTTTTGAGGGGTAGGGGTGAGAAGTATGTTATTTATTGAGGGTATTTGTTGCTGGATACCATGGCTAGTATTGCGCATTATTTTTTTTCCCCTGTCATTTTCAGTGAAGAATGTGATGAGAGAGGTATGATGAAACGGTTGCTCGAGACCTGACCCTTTGTTGGTTTTTTTTTCCGTTTTTTTTTCCCCATGACTTTAGACATCTTGTAATCTGCCTTGCTTTCTCAGGGTGGAAGTCTAATGCAGCTAATTTGTCCTACCTTTTATTTATGTGATGTGAGAGCAGCTTGATGAGGGTGGGATTGGGAGTGTGATGGCGATACCCCTTTGTGTGAGGTTAGGAATTGGTATGTGCCCGATTGCGAGTCTGATTGGGGTCAGTTTTGTGTGTGTGTATGATGGAGAGGCTGATTGGGGTTACTTGTGTGTGTGTGTGTGTTATCAGGTTAGTTTGTGTGTGTGTGCGCGCGTATGTTTTGTGTGTGTGTGTGTGAGGGAGATGGGAAAGTCTCATTTGCTTGAGTGTGTGTGTGTGTGTGATCCAAGTTGGATTTATGTAAGGTAGGGATTGGGTGTATGATAGCAAGACTTGGTGGTGTGGAGAGGTTGCCGTTGGGGTTGGGATGTTGGCCTAGGTTTCGATGTTGATCTGTTTGTGTGAGGATTTGGATGGATGTAGGGTGATTAGACTTGATTAGCATGATTAGATTAGGTGATAGTGTGTGATGGCGTCTTGATTTTTGTGAGGATGGGTGTGTATGTGTGTGATTGAGGTAGCTGTTCTATGTTCGAGGATTGGGTTGGATGTGTGATAGATCCGCTTTGCTGATGGACCAATTTTGGAAAGATGAGGCTTACTGTGGGGGTGGGGGTAATTGTAAGACTATCATTCTTTGCTTGTTGAAGTGTGTGTGTGCGTGTGTATGTGTGAAAGAGATGCTGAGACAGAGTTCTGTGAGAGTGGGTATGTGCGTGTGAGATTGATTTGAGTGAGTGAATGTGTGTGTGTGAGAGTAAATGAGAAAGAGGTGGATGTGTGTGTGTGTGTGTGTGCGCGCGCGTGTGTGTGTGTGCATGTGGGTGTGAGGTAATGAGATTGATTCGTGTGCATGTATGATGTGATATGAGTTCTGTGAGGATGGTTAGTATTTGTGTGGTAGTTGGATTGTTTGTGTGTGTGTATGTGTCTCTTTGTGTGTGAGATGGTGAGACCCAAGTTCTGTGAGCGTAGGCCTGTGTATGAAATAGCAAGACCGAGTTGTTTGTAGATGGGTATGTTTGTGTGAGTTGTGATGGCAAGACCGTATTGTGTAAGGAATGGCTGGATGTGCGATGGCGATTTGTGCGTGGGGATGGGCATACGAGCGTGAAATTGATTTTGTGGTGGAGTGGGTGAGTGCAAGTGATTTGTGTGAGGGTGGGGATGGGCATTAAGGGATAAAATGATTTGCGTTAAGGTGTTGATGCATGTGTGAAGGTGGAGTTGGGTGTATGTGTAACATGGTGATTTATGTGACGGTGGAGTTTAATATATGTGTGTGATGGCGAGACAGGCGTGTGTGATGGTGAGACTGATTTGTACAACAGTGGGGCAGGGTTTTGCCCCTTTGGGTTTATTACTTTTTTTTCCATCGTTCTGTGAAGTTTGTGTACCAGTTTGATTTTGTGAAGTGTTGTGTCTTGTCGTTGTCGAATCCAAAATGGAAATGACTCTTCTAAGAACTTGCAAAATAGATGGAATTTAGATCCAGCCTTTGTGCATTCCGTAGAGCTGTGGAGTTAATCCTGTGACCATGATCACCTCAGCGATGACATTAGTGCTGACCAATAGTGAACCCTCAGGGGCATTTATTACACTGTACATTGTTATCTCCTTTGAATATAATCATTTGCAAATATTTTGTAGACATGTTTTGATGTATGATTGGAGAAGAACCATGCCTTTTTTAAACATTTTTCTTTCGTCAACTTTCAGCTTAATAAGGCTGTTAAAACTGTTGACGTTTGATTTGATATCCTTTTTTTTTTATGAGATTGCCTTCAAGTGCTTCATTGAGTCTAATACGGAACTCTTGTTCTTTTTTGACTTTGATATAAAGCACCTCAAGACATTCTAACAAAAAGAATATTTAAAGGGCCAGCAATTATTTATCGTTTATTCATTTTATTTACTCTGTCGAAACAAAAAATATTAATGCCCTCTGTGAATAAATATTGTTGGAAAGTATCGAGCACTGCCCGGAGTGTAAATTTGGTGTAATTTGTACCTTGTGTGGGGTGTCTCCAATTTGGGTGGAAAAACTGAAGAGCACCAGGTGCATGAAATGTAACACAGCATTGCTGAAGTAATGGCGCTTTATCAAAGTAACTTCAGACATCAGGGCGCAGTATATGGCATCACAGATGCTAAATTTCTACAGGAGTTTGGCCTGTGTCTGACGACCCAGAGAAAATGGTGCTGGCTCAGTCGTAAAGACAAGTCAGGTCCATACTGTTGAAGATATCCACGTATGGATGTCTTGGATGAGAGCGTTGTGTAAGCTAATGCTTCAGGAATCTGAAATCCCGTAGGGGAGGGGGGTGGGGGAGGGGAGATGGATGCTTGGAAACATTTATATATATGGTGTGTCGACTAGAATGGATCTGTCACATCATCCTCACCATTGATGACCAGGTAGGTGGGCCCGCAAAGATCCATTCCACCTTTCCCCACCTGGCTGTATGAAAGGTTCAGGGTCACATGAGAACTACCTCCACAGGAACACTGCTGCAAGCCATTGCAGGGCACAAGTCCATTTGTACTGCGCATTTGTTATTGGAATGGTTTGCTCACCATTTCTGTATCTCACAAAATGACTAGAAATTATCCTCCTGTAAAGATCGGACCCACTTTGGTCAGCTTGCATGCTTTACAACATTAAAGCGTGTTACAAGGAAACTTGGACCAGGATCCATATTGAACCGACAGCAGACTTGGAGCCTGAGAAAACTTGGCATGAGCAGAATCCACGGTAGTGCGACTGTCTGCGTATGCCAAGTTGTCAAGAGTCCAGTCCTACTGTCGGTTCTGCATGAATCTTGGCTGTGCTCTTGATCTCCAGCTCCTTCAGATTAAAAACCTTTTTTGCTTTCTTTGATGTTGTGGGCGTTATTTCTAGGGAACAATGGGAACTATTGGAGTGAGTATTGAAGTGTATAAATAAATGAAGAAAAAAAAAAGGTGGTGTATTTTGTGTATTTTGCTGCATCAGTGGAATATTTGAAATACAACGCACATATGCAGATATAAATAGGTTCCTACATAAATCAGAGCACAAGAATGTTAAAATTTAGCTGGGAATTATCAATCGTGTGCCTTGCCACTGGATGTTCTCCACCTACACCCATGGTAAACCCGATCAGAGATGGTTGATCAAACCAACAATTTTTCTCTTTTTTTTTTTTGATTTAAATTTTTAATCAAAGTACCCCAAAATCTGGGCAAAGATTGAGAACTTGTCAGTGAATTAAAAACAACAACTTGTATACAACTTCATTATAGGTGATTTTGATCTACAACAATCGTTTTGGTCATCAAGTATTGTATTTAAAGTTTGAAATGTACCAGTCATACATGAAACCTGTAAAATGAGCATTTCAGATGGCACTATTTACAGAGCAAAACCAAGCCAGCTTTGGAACCTTGTTCAGCTGGCAAAGTTTTAACTCTCTTCAGATTTTTGCGTTGTGCTTGACGGATGTTCTTTTTTCCTAACATTCTGCGATTATTTCTAAAATAATCATTTTTTTGTGATGAATGTGTCTGTTTCCGGTTTTTTAGGCGATATATTGCTTCAGATAACATAAATGTTGTTTTGAATACCATAATTCTGGGAAGAAAACCTTTGATCACCGGTGATCAAAATTCAAGGGAAAGAACCGAAGAGTTAAGTGGGAAAGTTGGAACAAGCTATTTCAGACCTGACTTTTGTGTAGTGCTGAACACCATGTTACAGAGACTAGCTTTGCTTCATCATTGCATTGGTAGGGTGTAATTGTGAACATAATTTCTCAGATCTCTGAAAATGAAAGGAGAAAGAATTGTTCTTCTAATTTCCAAAGCTGAAGGAGTAGAAAATACAGTGTCAAGTATGGTCCGTGTTCTTTTGGACGAGTTGGTCTCTCTGTGTCATTTATTTATTGTTTAAAACTTGGTACGAAGTGATGTATTCTCTTTCACCCTGACTTAAAGGGAAAAAAAAAGATATTTGTTTTTTCCCCATTTTCCTCCTCTCCATGTCAAGCATAACTAAACAAGAGCAGCGAGACAAAAAAGATGCATAATGTTTTATTAATGACATTCATTAGGAAAAAAACGTAACATTTGAACATCACAATTATGAGTAGGAATGAACACAAAGAGATAATCTATACATACCATAATCAACAATCTTTGCAAGTCACCATGATCATGATGTATGGGTAACAGTATAAATGATTCACTGAACATGACAAACAGTTCACATCAATGATAACAGAAACGTAACAATAAAAACAAAACAAAATGAACTTTTCATGCTGCAAACATGGAGTGCAGTTCAGTATACCAACATTTGACTGCATCGACACACAATTTCATCATAAACATCATCATATCAACAAATGTCAAATTTAGCAACAATGGCCACAAATATTTTCTTCCAAATTAAGGAAGGTTAGGGAAAGATGATTTACAACTATCGCACACAAGCCTGTTCAAAGAAGGTTGTTTACAACTTTCAGCAAACTGTGTCTGCTTGTCCTGTGCCTTGCATTATAGCATCAAAATGTTAAAGGAGTTTGAAAATGAAGTGGTCAGGGTCATACTTATGATGATCATTTGAGTCGATTTCGACATGGAGCAACAGAACACTTTCTGAGCACATTTGCTTCTCACCAAGTCCAGTGTTGTTGTCACTTTGAGCAAAATGCCACGTATGGTAAGCAAGAACATTATTTGTATAGAAGGCCAGTCAAGAATATGGTTTGAAAAAAAAAAAAGAAAGAAAAAAATGCCCATAAGTTTAGTGAAAAATAACAAACAAGAAGGGTAACTTCCTCCCATGATGAAATTATTTCATCATGGAAGCAAGAGTTGCCCTATTTGTTCATTATCTACTGTTTACCATTCCTTGCCTCACTTTAGGTTTCTTTTCACCCATAAGTTTACAGTCATGGTTGACTACTCCTTTATTCTATGTGCATTTTGGATGGTTTTCCAGAGCAGTCAAAACATTAAAACAAAAAACCAACCCTAAAACACCCAGCCCTGAAAAAACAACAACTAGAAACTCCTAAAAACTTACCATCATTTTATAACATGATGGCTAAACCATTGACAGGCTAGGTGCAATCTTTGAAGAGTTGGGAAAGTTTGGAAAAACTGAGCCAGCAAATTTTAAGACCTTTTTAAATTTGAAAAAAAAAAGTGGAAAATGCCTCTACAGTTTGGGGAATTTAATAAATTCCTCTGTACATGCATCACATGACCATTAAAGCCATAATGCAGAAATGCGTCGCAGCATTAATGAAATTAAAAGATCGTCTGATACCATCACATAGTTTCTTTCTCTCAGTTGCTCACCACTACTGAAAGTTAGAAGTTCTTTTTCTTGATTTTTATGCACATTTCTGGTAACATGCAGCAATCAACAATTCTGGAATACCTTAAATGTGTCAGTTTAGCAATGTCTGGTTTGAAAATTAATAAAAATAACAGATTTGGAAAACTGTTTGCTACAAGAATGCTGGTTTGGGCTTCCTCTTTAAGATAACCGTAAACGTCGATTCAGATTTGAGGTTTGGGAATAACGAGTGAATGGTCTGTGAAAGTTTGGAAATTTGGGCATTTTTGAATGGTTTCTGGTACAGAATGATTGCAATCCTTGGGCAGATACAAGTATGTCTCAAAAAGAATACCAGCTACTCTGCAAAATTTATCACCATCAGATTACAAAATAGATGGTGCCACACACTCACAAACAAAAGAGCAAATACTGCAGAGTGGATTATTATTATTATTATTATTTGTTGCTTT